>JBCJKH010016055.1:0-13180 GCA_039877255.1 Loriculus beryllinus
TACACAGGATTGGAGGTGCAGCCTCACCAGTGCTCAGTACAGAGGGATGATCACTGCCCTGGCCCTGGTGGACACGCTTTTGCTGATAGAGAATTGCTGCAGTTTTAAAAAACAGTTTTCTCTTGTCAAGCCTTCTGGAGGAAAAATATGCTAACGTCTCCCCTTGCAGAATGGGTACAGAGATAGCATTAATAACTCTGCTGTACCTCAGCATTTCCAAATCTATCAGCTCCACTCAGATTTCTTCAAAAATCAGAATATTCTCAAAGTCAATACCTACAACTTTTTTTGTTACTGAACCTCAGTTTCTTAAACCTTCCAGGATATAAATAAATCTCTCTTAATAGAACCATTTCTGTTTAATTAGGTGAGAGGAAGTTCACAAAATTTGAAATTCACTTAGACTTTGAAAGCAGTTGGGAAAACATAAAACAAGCCTGGTTGAGTTTTGTGATAAAATTGGAAGTGGGCAAGCCAGGAATGGTAAGGTTTAGGCTTACTCATGAAAAGCTAGACCTGGGTCATTTTGCTTTATCTTCACTGACTTATAAATTCAGCTTGATGAACATATACCTTGCTTATCCCATGGCTGTTAGGTCTGTGCCAGTGTCCTAGGGAAACTGAGAATATTTGAATTGGTGCATGAGTTCCCAGAATGTAGGCCCAGATTTACACATGTAAGAATCATCATAAACTCCACTGATCTCAAACAGCAGGATAGCAAAAGGAGTAAGAAATAGCTCTCAGGATCCTATTACCAACAGCACTAGTTCAGGAGGTCTTTCTCTGACCCCAGACTGTGCTGAGGGTTTGTCATGGGAAATGGACACATCCTAGAGATCCCATCCCCCTAAGAAGAAAACAGGGCTTAGAAACAACCCTGAGAAGACAGCCAACAGCCATCTTCCCAACCAGATTCTTCATCCAGCTTCATGTCCTTGCTGTTGAGACCCAGTGAGAGTTTACTCTTTACTGTAATTCCTAAAACTGTGCAGGAACCTAAGCAGGAGCTCTTCATGCCTCCTGACCTCATCAAATCACATCTATGTTTTCTGGCACTTTTCATGCTCAGATGGATCAGCAAGGTACACAGTCTTACAGGCCACATACACATCTAAATTATTGTGATAGAGATTTTGTAAATGGTGAACAAAAGCTGATTTACTCATGCCACCCCTCTACTGACCTTATTAAAATATCCTCCCAGTGAAAATCAATTTTTAATTTTTAAACCAGAATATTTAATTGTTTTAAAACTATCTCAAATTGCATTGATATTACTAAGAAAAAATATAGGACAAGAGCAATCCCTCCTGCAGTAAGCACTCTCACACTGTGCAGGTATTTCTGACTGGGCAGGTTTTCACACTGAAGGGCTTTTCCTCAGGAAGGCAAACCAAATGCTTGCTGAATAGTATGTGTATTATCCCAGGGGATGTTTAGTTTCAAAACGATGCCTTGCCATCTCTCTTGAGGAGTAATTACAGTTGTGGCAAGACGTTAGTCTAACCCCCTCTTTTTTTGACAGTATGTGTGGATAAAAGAGCTCTGGGCTGTCACAAACCTTCGGGGAAAGAGCACTGACTGTTGGAACTCCCATCCACAGGCTCTGCTACTCCTCTAAGCAGAAGCAGAGAGTGCACCCTTCACCCCTGCATGCTCATTTGACTGAGCAGCTAACCAGGCAGCACATGGGAGGCTGCCTGTCCCCAGGGCAGCTCTTGCATACCCGATCTGCAGCCACTGGATGTGCTGCAAGTACATCTCCAATCTCTCTATAGCGAGGTGGGAAGGCACAGAGACCTAATTCCAGTGCATCTAGTTCAGAGATTTGTCTTTAATCCCTAGGTACTTTTTAAATTTATTATAAGCTATTTATTTGTTATGCTTTTTAATGATAGAGTGAATGCTCCAGCAACCATACTTTCCACTACATTAAGCAGGAAGTCACAGTACTAAAACATAATAAAGTAGCACAAAAGAAACATATAATTCCCACTTCAGGGTGGGGGGAAGAAAAAAATTAACAAGTCTGCACTGACATGGATTTTCCTTCTCTCCCTTCATTTGATGATTTTACATGGTTGACCATTACCTTACTGGCTGAATGTGTTCACATCAAACAGGAAAAAAAACCCCAAACCAAATCTGAAAAGGAAGATTCCTTTGCCCTTGCCTAATGTGATGAATATGTAAAAACCACTTGGACCGAAGTCAGCCCATTGCATACCCACGTATCTGCATGTTTATTAGCTTGTCAGCTGAAAACCAAGCAAACCTCTCAACCAAGCAGCCTGCTGATGAGTGCCTTGGAGATATTCTAAGTGAAAATGAGACTTCACATCCCTATGCATTTCTAGCTAAGTATGCAATACCTTGACTATTACAGGTAACAGGAAGAATGACTGTCTCCCTAGGATAAAAGTAAATCTTTTCTTATATTAATAAGCAGCCAGGAGAGGAACTGTTTTCTTGGTAAATTATACAGCTATCTATTGATACAGGAAAGCTGTCTTCCTGTCTAAATACAACAATGTTAAAAGCAGTGTAGAATGTTGACAAGAATAAGCAGAACATATTTGAGGTATCTTCACATAGAAATACTGGAAAATAAATAAAAGCAATAGAGGTTGTAAACCTGCTGCTTTGGAATTACCACTTTGGGACTACCACCTATCATCGATTGAAGGAAAACAATAATAATTGTCCATCTCAAGATTCCCCAGATTTGCTTAATCTGGACTTTACCAGAGATTCCCACCCAGTTCATGCAGCGACTGCAGCATTAGGGGCACTCACAGCTCTGAAGAAATCAACTGCCAATTGTCACAGCCCTTAAGAACTAATGAGTAATGAGAGAATTCAGGAGAGCTCTTTTTTGCTATAAAACTACATTTTTTGTTCACATCCAAAACCTAGCAACAATACTACCAATTCATGTGTGTCCCCACTTTTGCCAGTTCTCTGTCATACTAGGCCAGTAGTTCCCTCACTTTCCCCATGGGAAGTGGGAAGTGAAGTTCTAACATGCACTTGTTAAATCACCATGAAAAAGCTCCACCATCAAAATTATTTGAGGCATCTTTTCCTCATGCTCTTTTTCAATTAAAAAAAAAAGAAATAGTCAAAGTCAACAGCCAACCAAAAAAATATGAGAGAAGAACGTGGAGATCTTTGGCCCATCTCAGTCTGAGGGAATTAACTAACACACTTATTAACCTCCCTGTCTTCCTTTAGTTTTTGTTTAATTGAAGACCCAGCTATGAAACAGAAGAATTAATGGAAGCTGGCGTTACAGGGCTTTGTAGCCACTGTGAGCAGAAATAGTTTTAGCTGTCTCCCAAAGAAACTGCTCTTATCACACAGCCATATATTTAGTCAAGTGTTCCAGAATTTCTACGGAACCATTTGAATTGCCAGGTAATTTTTTCAAAACTGTTTTAATTACTACAAGACCTTTATTTATCTGTATTTAAGAATCTATTAGCAGGACAAATAAAATAGAACAATAAGTATTTTGACAGTAAGAAAGATCTGCAAAAAGCATCTTCATACAGTCAGCAGCAGATCTTCTGAGTGAACAGAAGCCTTACCCTGCAACTCACAGGTACTCAGGAAACATTCCCATTCATACCTCTCTCTCCATTGCAGGCCCTCACATTTTTCTGTGCAGAGCTTCCCCCAGATTTCTGAGCTACGCCAGACCCAGCACGGGCCAACACCACTTTTACACAATACAACCATATCCTCATTAATAGAGCAGGTTTAAAGAAAGACAGTGCACTCCCCAGGTATCCACCTCTTCAAGGCAGTTCTGTTTCAGCAGATAAATATTCAAACTGCTACATATACATTTTTTTATTTTAAGGAATCAATATTTACTTAAAAGCTATTGTTGCTCTTCCAGGGCCTTTTAAGTTTATCCTACCACTGTGATGTTAATCTCTTACTCTCTTAATGAAAACAAATTACTTCCCCTGAAAGATCAATATTTTGGGCGTGATTCTGATTTTGTGCTGCTTTATTCCAGCAGCTGCAGCTAATGGAGTGTCTGCTGATTTACATCCACAATCAGAATACACTTCTTTCCATTCACAGCAAGCATGGTGCATGAGGCATCACTGGAGTCCAAGCAATTTGGAATACAGCTGAGAGTACTCTTGGACTCTTTCACTTTTTTGAACTTTTATATCATGCTGCTTCTGCTCACATAAGACAGAAAATGAAAGCACAGTGTGCTGTGTAGCGTAACTAAGCAACAGAGCACAGCAGGGAGACCCAGTTATCTGGTGCTGATCATACCCCAGGGATCTGAAGCTCATGAATTAAGGGCCATTTATCATATTTCTTTTCATTTAAAGGTAAAAATAAATTATTTTTATAAACTGCTTTGATCCTTGGAAAATGTCTTCTGACATTAAATCCACTCCATCTGGCTACCAGAGATTAGTATACCTCATACTTAACTGCCACTCAAAATGCTCAGTCCAGAGCATTGGGTGGTCCAGATCACCAAGCCATGTCAAACATCCCAGTCTAGATTCACCTCCTCCGGGGCCCGGTCTGTGCTGTAACATCTATGTAAGTTACTTCTGCAAGTCCATGAGTCCTCCACTAGCCAGAGTGTACGACTAATGAGAGGCTGCCCACAAAGATTCTGAGCTAAAATGGTCCCAAGCAGTAAGTAAAATATCAGTGTGTAATTTACAGCAGTGCGAAAAGATGCATTTCAGCTCTGTTGTTGATGGGAGCAACCAAGACTTTCCATAGCAGGATATGTTCTGGCATCTGTCCCCACACCCAGGAAGTGCAAACAAAAAAGAGCATGAGAAAGTGCTAAATGTAGTCTGAGCTCTTTTGGGCTCAGCTCACATCAAGTGGCACCAAGGGAACTCAATGACACTGTAAGTAAAGTAGTATGAGACACACAATGGCTGCAGGTGACAGCACCAGCATCAAGCCTGCAGTATTCCAGAGTGTGCCATTATTCAGAACTTGCAGTTAGCCATTCTGTGGATGAACATATATGAAAGCTATTTGGCTTTTTGCTTTATCCTGCCTCAAAGCAGGGGCTAAACAAACTAGTTAATGTCTATGCTCATGATTCTATGTTCACCTATTAGGCTGTTTCTGCAAGTATTTTGGTTTATTCAGGCCGTTCCAGTCATAGCAATTCATTCCAGCAAAACAGTATGAAAAAGCAGAGACAATGCTGGTGCTGTAAGATGAGTGATCAAGATCCTTCAGTGACTGGACACTAGCTGCAGCAGATGGCAGCTATGGGAAATGGAAGTATTAATCTTTGAGCTGAATTATTAGGGATAGGAATGCCTAACGGGCACATGACTGCACTTGCAGCCAAAAGGTTTGTTACATAGGCAATGCCAGAAGGCAATTATTGCAATTAGGTGGTCTTTTTGACCCATTTTAAATAGAATAATAGCAGGGATTATTATCAGCTTGCATTTTGTTCCAGTGATAATCTGAATGCTCCTGCACCGAGGATTCAGCCCAAGCTGTGCAAGCACAGAGATAATTTCTGTCTAATTTAGCATGGTGCTGAGCTATGGGAGAGGAACAGGGGACTGCAAGGCTGGTAAAGAATAAAGGCATGATCCCAGGTGCATGGGTGACACCAAGGCTCACAAACTAATAGCACAGCTATCTGCAGCGGCTGTTTGTTTTCATGACTGTATAAATAATGGTAATATCAGCAGATACATATTACCTCCATGCCTCAATTTTTGTGGCACGTGGTATAAGGCAAAGGAATATAGCAGTGTATCATTACCCTTCTCAATACAAACACTGCACTCCTAGGCAAGAGTTGAATATTCATGCTGGGGGGATGTGTGTGGCTTTTTTGTTAGCAGTGGATATCCTGAAAGTACAGGCACCCAGAACCAGAAAAAAAAGAGTCACATAGCCAAGAGGGGAAATGACCTGCTGCAATTTTGCACATTATCTGTAGCCAAGAGGAAATAAAATTTCCACCTGGAGAACAGCACAGGAGAAAGTTTAATACTGATAGCAGGGAAAGCAAATCTAGAGGTTTCATGGGAAGAAAGCAGGAGGAAAATGACCCTCTGACAGGGAGGAAGTTCGTTTCTAATTAGCCACATGCCTGAAACAAGTACGTGTCTTCCAAATCTTGTGACTTCCAAATCTCTTGTGATTTCAGCACCAAAGTCATTAACTGTGTTGGGGAAAAAGGCAAATATTTGGTTTTTTATTTTTTAAATTTGCTGTGCTCAGTCTCAGCATCTCTGTCATTTGGCTTTGCTGAACACAGAGAATACAAGTAGTGCCTATCTGTACTATCTGTACTGTCATACCAGCGATCTTGTTAAGAGAGACACCTGGCATTTCAGGGTGATGAAGCTTACCTCACCCTCAGTGTGTGAAGCACTTTGTCCTCTTAGCTCAAACTGAGCAATCTATCTAACAATTCTGTCAGCAGAAAAATCAGGTTATGTCCAGTTTAATGGACACTAAAGAGGAAGTCACTGAGATGCAGGGTCTCAATTAGTCAGTTCCTGTGTTGGACATGAAAAGATTTTTCACATACGGAAAAGGACTAACAGCCTGATGGCCAGGGCACCCTCCTAAGAGTAAAGAAGCCAAGGGCCCAAGCCTCGTTTGGCTCTGCTCACCTTCTAGAGGCCTGTATGAACGCCAGCATTGGTCCCCAGCCACAGGGCTCAATGAGAGTGCCTGACAGAAAGGAAGGGCAGGAAGATATACACCAAAACAGCGGATGGTCTGTTGGACTGGTTACACCAGCAGATGGATGAAAGTGCGCAGGAGAACAGCAAAGCCTGGGCTAACAAAGTATCTTCCATGCATTGCTTGTGTCCTTCTCAATTAAACATTCATTCAAATCCTGTTCACTATAACAAGCAAAGCGCCTGTAAGAGAACTACTGTCTAGCTCTAGCTGACCGACTGGCAAACCCAGAGATGTACAAATAAGATCTCTCCTGTCCTTTGGGGATCAGCAGCATTTTTGTCACAGTGTTCACAGCCACTACTTACAGTTTTCAAGAAGAAAAAGCAGAAAGGTGATCCGTTGCTCTAAGAAGTAATCCAAGAGCAGGGATTTCTTATCAGCATTGAGGCAATGGCTCTGGTCACAACAACAGGGTATTATAAACGTTGAGAGATCACAGTAAGTGTCCCTGTCCAATGATACAGGGAAATAATGAGAAGACCACAGGCCACATGAGCAGAAATGGGATATGAGTGATATTTCCCAAGGGAACTAGGAGAATGGGCTAGCAGAATTAAACACTCATACCATTGATTCTGCAGTGCTACCACCACAATGCCAGCATGCAGAAGTAACCCCTAGAGGTTTACCAATAGGAGGCACACTCTTGTCCTCGTATCACTGCTTCCAGCTCTCCCAACAGCACAGCGTGGCTCCTGCTTATCACCATAGGATGCTACAGAAAGGGTTAATGCTGTCTGAAACTGGAGACACAAAGCTCAGCTTGCTCCTGTCCAGAAAGCTCCTCCACCATTCGTGCTCCACAGCACTGACCCTTCCACTAGGCTGATACTGTAATGGAGCTTGATTTATATATTGACTGCCATTAAATCAGGCTGAACTGAGGACCCACCAGTAAATCAGAAGGAAGATCTTGGGAGTGCCTAGGTATGGCCTTTGGTTTTTCGGATTATGCAGCTCTGCTTTATGGGCACACAAATTGCAGAGTGTGAATCATTAATATCCAATTTGGGGAAGTCATTGGAATGTAACTGCTGGGTAGGGAAATGAAAAATAAAGCTATCAACAATACATTAATTTTATAGTGCTCCAAACAAAATGAGCAGCTGTAGTTTATAGACAAAAAACTTTATCACCTAGAGGGGCTGCCTTCCTTTTGCCTAGGTTAATTCCTAAGAAAAGCCTAACACTATCTGGCTCTTTTCAGATCAAAGTAATTTGCTTATTTGGAAGACCGAAGACAGTTTCCTAGTAGTGGCAAGTGAAAAGGCAGCCTGAGGAACTGAGGTACCAAATCCAAGTGCTTCACATGTCACTCTGCATTTCTCTGGAGAGCGCTGTCACTTAAATCCCACTGTTTACTATCTCAGATAGCATTCATGTTGTGAAAGGTACAGAAAAGGCATAACAGAATACACCAGAAAAAAATTACTCCTCTTGCTTTGTGAGCCATTGTGCCCAAAAACTATTGGTCTTTTTCTAGGGTGGGGGTGGCAAAGACTGTTTTTTGACTGAGATTCATCTGACATGAACAGTATCCTGATATAGCCAGAGAACAACTAGAGATGCCAAGAAAATCCTTGCTTTGATTACGTTTCATGGATCTGTACAAGGCAATGTCTTATGGAACAAGAAAATTAAAGATTCTCCAAGGAAATATAAACTGAAATGCAATTGGGCTTTTTGCTTTTAATATCTTAGTGTTTGCCATCTGTTATTTGATGTTCTGAATTCTTATTTAAACTCTGTTTGGCAAACAGAGCTTGATAGAAGAAAAATTTGAAGTTTAAAATTAACACATAAGCTCTGGTAGATGTCTCATTTGTACATCTTCATCTACACTGATCTTATGTAGCAGAGCACAAACCTGAGGTTGTCCTCAACAAACCTCATGAAGTGTGGTATCCTATCTGAAGTGAGGCCTTTACTTACAAATATTTTCCTGACATTTCAAGAGAAATCATTATCCTGTTCTACTTCTTATCCATAAACATTGCAGAAAGCAGCTGTTTCCTTCTAAATCTTCACCACGCTGCACGTCAAATATATTTCAGGAGTGGTTTGTGTGGGTTTAAAAGCATCTTCTAGATATAGATACTTTGCTCATATCCTCCAGAGGAGATGCATGGCATTAACAAACCTTGGTTCACCTTACCCACTCAATAGTTCACACACAGAAGCCCAATATTTTTGTGTTAAGATTTCTTTGGGCCACATTAATTCTTTTCAGTATCTTTCGAGAAAGGTTATTAGGCAAAACGTTTGTCACACTATTGAAAATAGAGCATGATGCCAATGTTTAGAGTAGTCTGAGAGTGTGTAGAGAGGTGGGAAAAGATACCAGATGAAAGCAGATCACTGGTAATTAAATACAGTGTCCACTATTGACATAAAAGTTTTCTAGTAGATTTGTATGTAATAGATTTACTTACAAATAATACAAATTTGTTTTCTGAGTAGCCCTACCCATAAAAAGCCTCCATCTGTTTGTTCCCTACAGATACCATTAGCTCTTCCCCACTAGTAACATGACATCCACTTTTCAATTATACCAAATCAATACACCTTTATTACCATACAGTGTTTTCCTTTTGATTACAGGGTATCTACTAGGAGCACATACTTTCCTCCACTAATTTTTTGCCCCTGATGTACATCAAAAGAATAAACCAAAATACTGTTTGTATTAAAAAAGTTGGCAAATAACATCTTTGAATACACACTGGTTTCAGGAAACCAGTAGAGCACTGTGTAAACTCAGCTAATAGGTTACATTTAAAAAGTATTGCCTAGCATATGCAGAACGCCAGAAGTTTTCACTGTGGCTTTGCTCACACTATAGATAGAGAGGCTGGCATTTAAGAATGTGTTATTCTGATCATCAGGTCTCCTTAGGTCACCAGAAGGGATTATTCTGTTTAAAAAGAGAACTCATCTTCCTTATTTAAGTGGGATTTAGTAATCCTGACCATCTTCTGCAAAGGGACAGCTGCTTCAATGTTGCTTTCCCAACAGCTTATCTCCATGAAATCCATTGTCTGCAGCGTGAGAGAGATAGTTTGTCATCAGCTGTTTCCTCTCCTTTCCCATGCCAGCTCTTGTTCTTGTTTCCCTCTTGGCGGCCTGTGATGTGAAGAATTATATTTCCTCTTTGATCTTGCTTTTTGAGCTATATAAGTAGTCCTTGCATAACGTTTGGAGCCAGCATCCCCATCTCCAGCAGTCATAACTCCCTCTCTGTCTACCACATGGTGATGTCACTTTGCTCAGAGTTGCTTGCTTTCTCATTTGACAGTAGGACAGATAAGAAGGAAGAGCATCTCTCTCCCTCCCTTACTACATGTGCGCACAGCTTTGACTGCAGAGGGAAACCTGTAGATATTGTTTCATTCACCTCCATTAGGGGCTATTCTTCCTCTAGTATGTGGACCTATGGATGACTTTAAAAGTTCAGTTTAAAGGTGTTTTTTAGATGACAGTTACGGAGTAGACAATGGAAATTCTTTCCTGTGACTTTTTCTCATGCTATTTGGAAAGAAATACAAGTCCTTCATGTGCATGCTAGTTACACTGCTTAGATGTCTAGTGACACGGTTAATCTCCAGTTAATCAGTCCACCCTAGTAGAAATTTTCTCTAGGTAACTGCCCCACACATTTCTGTGGCAGTGGAATCCTATGGTTTATGTGACTTACTAATAACTTCTTAAGAATGGAAAAGATTAAGAAAAATCATGTCAAGTAGCTAAAAACCTACTTTCTTCTAGATTCTTATTTCAGCAAAATGCAACTCAGATTTATTCTAAATGAATACTTGTGTGCTTCATACTTCACTGAAAAGTACAAGGTTCTTCAAGAAAGCTGCCACATGATTTTCCCTTGAGATGGTCACATTTAAGCAGAGCTGGGCAGCCATCCCAAACGCTATTTTTCATGCAGTGTTATCATTAACCATCAAGAATAAAAGCATAAAGAATCCTACTCCGGCACGTAAGGATCTCATTTTGGAAAAGCCCCAGTAGCAGTTACTTAGCAATGGTATTAATGCCAAAAAAAACCCATATCAATACCTAGCTGTGGAGCTGGAAGGCCAACAGAACAGTCACCAACCCTGTATCATGAGGTTAATGCTGTCTCTGAGGGGAGCTGTGCATTTTTTTGCTTCACCTCTATCACCTGTCTTTTATAATGGCTTAAAAATATAATACCTCCTTTCCCCCAGGTTACTTTGAGGCACAGTTAAGCTGCAACAAAATAAGAAAACCAGCTACTATTACTTTTTATGTTAGTGACATGGGATCTAACTAACAAAACCATGCACAAGAGACATCCTTGTTTGTCTTATTTCTCCAACTTTGTCTCACTTGAGGAGTATGAAAATCAAATTCTTTTTGCCTGGTAATGAATAACTGACACCATTAGGCCTATAAGGGTTGTGGATGTCAGGGGAAATTGATAATGGACTGTATGAATTTCCCCAGTGGAACAGGGCATCAATGATTCATTCAAATTGTCACCTGCAACACCTAAAATTCAGGTCATTGGCAAGTATTATCATTCTCTCTCTCCAGGTAAGCTTGTTTGTGATGGAGTCCTTATTGCCCTTTCATTAATATTCAGCTAACAGCCCACCAGGTATAATCCAGCTAGTAACAGCAGAGATCCACCAATACCTCAGACATCACCCTCATTTGGACACATCCTTCCTGTGCCATGGATTCGAGAGGGAAATTACATTGTTATGTCTTTTCATCACTATCACTAATGCCAGTAGGATTTGCACAAAGTTAATATGTGAAGAGAGAGCAAACCAGTGGTGTAGGAAAAAATAATTTCTGTCACATGCTTGCTACATAAGCTAAGAGGAAAGGATCTGCTCTCTTTGTTTCGTATCCACTGCATTTGGTCAAGAGATTTCCAAATGTAACTGAGCAAATAAGCTCCAGCATAGACCAAATTGTTTGCAGATTTAAATCTTATTGCATTCCACGAAACCAGATACAGATTTTTGCAGTACCCTTGTCAGCAAGCTTCACAGTTCCAAATGAGATAATAAACAAGATCTGCATTTCTCAGAGCTGCCTGGGTTTGAATTGGCAATGAACATAAACTTAAGCTTCAGTGATTTACATCTCATGGCAAACCAGAGGCACAGACTGTGCTCCAGGCTGAGTCCTTGTGTAACCCTCAATCTCAATTTTGCCTTGAGAAGGAAACTGTGAAACTTAGAAGCAGGCAGAGGCTGTATGTGAGGCCCAGGAGCAGTGTGAATACTGAGGTGTCTGGCTTGCTCTGGAGCTGCTGAGCTGTGCTGGGAGGGAGCTCCTTAAGGCACATCTCAGGGAGGTGCCTCAGGCACCTCCATGAGGCACATCTCACTTTCATTAGTGACTAGGCTTTCCCCTTCTCCAGGTTGCCTTACTCAAGAGCTCAGAGTTTCTGCTCCCTTTCAGAGGAGAACAGATTTTGTCTCTGTGACCACACCAGGCAATAAGCAGGTAGAGCTGGCTGCATCAAATTCTCAGATGACCATGTGTCTGCAATGGTACAACGAGGACTATAATTGTCATGAAAAACCATAGACCTCCATCCATTCAGGAAAGAAAATCGTACCATAAAACTAAGCTTTCTTTTAGGAATAATCTCAATATTCTGAAATTGCTCAAATCCCTGGAAAAGCTCATCTTACTGCTTTCATTTCCTACCTGCCTACTGTGCATGCCTGCCACAGCCAAGAAAACACACTCACCACTTAATCTACTGCTTGCAGTTCAGGATCAAGAGCTACATTTTCCATCTACTCAAGCAGCTTTTTATTTTTTCTCAGTTGTTCTTGTGTACTACGTATTTGGGGAACTTTCAGTAGCGCTTCCAGCCCAAAATAAGCATCTAAGATAATTGTAAGACATTAGAGCCCCTTGAAAATCAGACTTGGAGTCATACTTCAACCATAAGAAGGATTTATTTGCTTTTCAATTTTCTGCCACAATGACTTTAATATTCCTTTGATACTGTGATTGAATAATATCAATATAGTATCAATATTCAGAATCAGGGGTGGATACAGCTGCCAGTGTAAACTGGGAGAAGAAGGAGGAAGAAGAGGCTGTGCGGGCAGAGAGGCTACAAAGCATGATAAGCAATGCTGGACCAACATACCTGCTGGAATGCTGGGAAGGTCTAAAATCTTCTTCACCCCTCTCCTGCTTTTTTTAGTGTTTTAGACTATATCCCTCTGAGGAGCTCTAAGGGTAATGTTACAGAGCACTGCAAACTAATACTCTGGGCTATTGCTGCAGTCATTGTAATAAATGATGGATTAACAGGTAGTCAAGGAAGAGCCATTACAAAGAATACAGCAGCTATATGTGAGAATGCCAAAGCTCTGTTTCACCTTTCTTTTCAACTGTAAAGGCAAATGTAAGTGACACTGTAGAAGGCTGCTATCATAAC
>JBCJKH010016056.1:0-14152 GCA_039877255.1 Loriculus beryllinus
AATCCAAGTACAATACCCATGACACTGTCTTGGGAAAAATATGTCTCCAAAACCAGTTGGGTTTTTACACACCACATGGAACTACTCACACCTATAGGTATAGGATAATATTATACATACCTGCAGTGTCCCAGGAGCAGAAGTCTCATGCAAGTAAAAATGTTTAGAGAAAATGTCTCTGTATTCTGGTATCAAGGCCATCAATTTGAGTAATATCCAGTTTTGGACCAGGAAGTGCCTACAATTGTGTGTGTGTCTGTCTTCCAGTCTGTACAAGTGTTACCATAAGGAAAGCTCAATAAGCAGGGAATTCACTTACAATGCCAATGAGATATGGGCTGCCTGCATCTCCCAGCAAATGGCTCACCAAAATCTGCAGGGCAATAGCTGTAGACTGCCGTCTGGGTGTCACAACATACTGGAACAAAGCACAGCCCAAGAGAGAATAGATGTTAACAGAGTGAATCTCACAAATGCCCAGCATCCTAGAGAGGAATATATTTGGGTTTATATCTTTCATATTCAAACACTGTTTAAAAGTTTGGAGACAGAAAAAGTTATTCTGAGCAAAAGAAATGTTTTGTTAGGGAATAAAAATAACATTCAAGAAGGCAACACATGAGGGGGAATGACAATACAGCAGGAAAAACCTGCCTCCCTGCCTCTCTTTGTCGACTCACAGCAGCTTGTATGGGTTCACTTGGCCACGCAACTATCAGCAACCTCCAGCCAGTAACCCTTGCAGCCATACTGATCTATCTTATACTCATAAGGAGATTCAGCCTCTGATAAGAACCTCTTACAACACTGCATCAGCAGGCATGGGGCAAATGGGGATACCTGGAACCTGAAGGAGCTGCCACAACTGTAAGGAATATTGGCTGAGACCTTGCAGACCACATGGAAGACAGAGGAAAGGGACCCAGCCTGTCAGACCAGGAGGCAGTTGATGGTGCTTTGGTGGCAGCAGTTTACTGCTTGCCATCTGAGGTGTAGCTGCTCTAGTAACAAGCCCTCAGACCAATCACACTTTCCTCAACCCCCTAAAAGACAAGGTCCCGTTACCTCACACATGGTAAACACGTTTCATAAGGACACTACAAGTATAGCCTCCCAGTAAGCAAGGCAGCCACAGCACTCCACTGCTTATTGTGCAGCTGCACAGCAGATGCCTTCATGTTTACAGCTGATTGAGAGGCAAAGAGGTTGCTATAAGCAATGCATCCTGATGTATAGCCACAAAGGAAGAAAGTCTTTATCATTCAGTGAGCATCTTGCTTTGCCTTCAGCTCCACAGGTTGCAGGACAAATGAATTCTCAGCTACATTGTCTGGCTACTAGTGCCACGTGGCAAGAAAGAAAACTCATTTTCATGGCAAAATAACACGCACCAGTAAATCCAAGCACATTATCTGAAACCCTGCTAGTTCACATGGAAAAAAAGGCATAAAAGAAACTACTGTTGTTATCTACGGCACCTTCAGTCAATGCAATAGCAGCAATACACAGAACCCACGGGCTTTCAGCAGGATGAAACACAACTCCCAAATAAGACTGCCACTGACTGAGTAGACAAATCCACAGATTCACCTGAATTCCATAATTTTCCCAATAAAACAATTAGTAACATTTAGAATGTTACAGGGTCTGTAAGCAGGGTCTGATTCCAGTGGGAACACACCACTACAGAGCTCTGCTCCACCACCCCACTTGCTCCTATATTACTTGTACCTAAATCCAAAAGATTCTAAAATGAATTGACATGAGGGGTGCCGGTCACTCAGGAGACAAGAACTTCCTCCTCCCTGGATTTACATGGATCCAGGGCATGGCAATGACATTCACAATCGATTTCTTGCAGGCTGCAGTATGATAAGGCATTCCCCTAAGCAAGCTGAGACTCAAGTGACTGAACTGCATGAAAGCTCCTTGCAGACTTTGCAGTTGGGTTCAGCAAGGAACTGAAGGGATGTGCTGACAGGAATCACCTGCCTTCCTTTCCCCATCACATATCAACAATATCTAGCTCAGGGATGTCACCTTTCTCTTAAACAATGACAGAGGAAAGAAATAAAATGCAGATGTAAGAGTTCAAAGAAAAGTGAATTCAGAAATTTGAATGAGTGTTGTCTGAACTGATGAAAGAAAGAGTGTTAATTGTAACAGTATTTGGATCTGTTGGGAAAATGCAGTGATTTCAAAACAAACTGAAACAGAAGCTAATAGAACATTTCAGTTTGGAGTGGTTGTTTTTCTGCACCTGGTCACTGGTTCAAGAACAGCTTTTGTCTCACAGGGTCATTGTTTCTGACCATTCTTTGAGAGTCAAAGAAGAAACAGATGTCTCTTGCTGCTGGCTGGTGGTTTCAGCAGGCAACCAGTTCACCAACGCTGACTGCAACGTTCTTCACTGAAATTCCAGAGTGCAGGAAGTGGGTATGTAGAAAGCATCACCAAAGAGTAACTTGAGAACATAACACAACGGGCAATATCAGCAGTGCTTTGCTGGAGAACCGTAAAATTGTTTCATTCCTTCATCTCAATCAGAACGTAAGGAAAGGTGCTTCAAGCTATGAAGTGTGAGGCTAAACAGGCTCACAGCAAGAAGGCAAAGTCAAGCCAGTGAAGGGAGAGCTCTGTAGTGCTTCACTAGTACCTTTTGTCACTAGACAGTGCTATATACTCTTACTTCCTTTTACGTAGAAGACTGTAATAGACATATGAGTTTCATCTGAAGCAATACATCTCCTTTCTGGGCTTGCAGCGATCTTGGACTACAACACCACTACATCAATATTGTCACTGGAATCTTGGCACAACAGTTCATTGCACAGATCACATCCCTAACGTTAGCAGGATACCAGGAGTTTGTTCATTTCTTCCTAGAAGCTGGAAGTCCTGCTGCCCACCAAGATGCAGGGTTATGAACAATATTATGTTGAGAAAAGCTGAAAACCCCAAAATATATGGGAAAGAGTTTTACAAGCACTTACCAACAGTATGTCTGTCACAACAGCCCAGTTTACAGATAAAAACAGCTCTCCAAATGCAATAAAGATCTGCAAAAAGAAGAAAGCAGTGACTGTACACACTGTGAAGAAGAAGCAGGCTCACTTACTATGCTCACCTGTGTATGAGCTGTTGTACATACCCACCTAATTCCATATGTCTCTGCCTATACTTACAAACACTAACTTCACCTTAAAACGGGGAGAGGAGCCAGAGAAGTGCTCCTCACAAATCATAGCAGAAGAGCCAAAATAGGAAACATACAGCACCCTCCCAAATAAACTATAATGAAGTGCTGAACCCAAAAGGAAAGCAAAAGCTTATGAAGAGAAACATTCAGCAGTTGGTTTAAAAATGCTCAAAGATCTCCCTTTGGTTGGATTTCAAACGAAACCAATAGAACACCTCCACGCCAGTGCAAGTACCCTTAACATCTCCTTCAGAGACACAGCCTCAAAGCCCTGGTGCTCTGTGGGAATTCCCTAATTCAGCATAGATGGAGATCCAGCCATCAGGAAGAGGCAGGGTCTCCAGCAGTTTTTACAGCTGTGGTCTGAGAAAAGATTAACCCTTTCAAGCCAGCCCTGGACATCCACTTGAGCAGGCTGTACAGACCTGAAGAAAGCATCAAAGCTGCTCTATTAAGCTGGAACAGCTCTAGAAAGGAGGATCTATTTAGGCCACAGAGCCAGATAGCACCTAGGAAATAACAGCCATTGTAACAGCAGACGACAGCATCTCATTTGAAATGGTCTTGGTAAGGTGTTGTATCTGGTTGATGAAAAAGCACAGTAGCAAACTATCAGATGCTTTCAGAGAGGTAGTTTACACTCTCCTAAGAGTACCTGTTGTACAGCTTCCTGTGATACCCCTACCTCTCTTGTGGTTTTTGCCTGTACTGTTCATGGGTTTCCTTCTCCAGACCAGTCTGGAGAAAAAGTTCCTTGAAGTCCAGAGATATTACCAGATTTTCCTTCAAAATGCTTTATATAGATTATCTAATGTACAGCTGAACCTATTCCTCCACACATGATTAAGTTTTACAGGAAATATCACTGGTTTCATATACTCCATTACTGTCTTAGTTCTTGGATTCACACGTTCCACTACCACAGCCTTTCCACTGGCACAACTGTGGCAGACACTGCCTTTGAAGAGACAGAAAGCAAGCATTCTTCTGCAGTTAGTTCCACGACCGCTGCAATAACAGTCTAGAGACCACAGAAAGGATGCTGCATGCCAGCCTTAGCTGGAAAGCAAGTGACATACCTTTTATTAGGACACTTTGGGTCAAACACAGAATGAAATGTGGCTGTTAGCATGGGTTGCAGTGTCGTACAGCTCTGCTTTTTTGCCAAGCCATCCGGCAGTAAGGACCAACAATGTCAAATCCTGCAGCCACCAGAAAACATCTGCCCTTCATCCTGTTATTTCAAGCTCATATTCTCTGAACTATCTCAGAAGGCCCAAATTCATCAAGGACATTCCTTTCTTTTAGCCCTGCTTTACCCTGCCCTGCTTCCATACAAACAAATGTTCAATGTGCTATTGCTAAACTCAGAATTACAGCCAGTAAAGTATCTGAAGCAGTACTCACAAGGAATTCTAGGCAAATGCAGCAGTGCAGCTGAATCCTGCTCTACAGCAATAATGGCATGAACATCTGTAAATTCTGTCACTTGTGCCATAGCAAGAGATAGTGGGGCTCAAAGTGAAACAGGAAAGAGACAAAGGACAAAGAGATCTACTTAAATCCTGGCTGATATTTCAGATGCAGCAAGATGCAAATACAACAGGTAGGGCAGAAGGTTCTGAAGACTTCCAAACTGACCCTAGACATCACCAACATATTAAATGACTAGCTGCTCTCATACATCAGATGAGAGGTTGGCCTATCTCCCTTATAGTAATTTTGTGGTATTTAGCTCTTTTATAAGGTGTTTCCAGTTTTCCTTTCTCTTTAAGGTGTTTTCCAAGTTATTTATTCTCCACAAGCCCCTAAGAACAAGAACATGTCATGCCCAGTGCAAGAAAAGAAAGTAAAATTCATCCTTAGGAAATAAGTTACATTTTGAATCTAAAGTTTGAAGGAATAAGAATTAACGAAAAATTACCCATGATAAAAAATGGGCCTCAGAGCCCAGACAGAATTGTGTTATTTGTTCCATACAGAACTGCGTTAACATTAGAGACACCACTTTGTTAGCTTGTCTTGTGAGGATTGCAGTTGTAGGGTCACCAGAGGAATTTAATGCAGACAGTTTCGGAAGGTAATAAATCATTCTACAGATTGTATCAAAGTATTCTTTCTAAAACCAACATAAATTTTATACTTTCCCCTGCAGAAAAAATGCAATAGAGTTGAATAGCTGGTATTCTAAGCCATCCAACTGCAAAACAACTGCAATCAGTACAGAGGAGAGAGCTGCATGTTCTTTTCTCCAAAACAGTTGAAGGCATCCTGCAAGCACTGTGCTTGGTTAGGGAGAAGGGCTGAGGATGGCAGGAAATCAACACAGGAGTGCTCTATTTAAAGTCTATCTTTCTGTTCCTACCATCTCTCAATATTCCTCATGCCATCCCAAGCTCTTATTTTAAATTAATATAGAAAAAATTAATATAGAAAATGTTTCCATTAAATCTGTGCAATCATGTTTGTAGTGTGCCCATTCCAACCTGCTAATTGTACCTACAAAAGAGTGAAGCATATTTCATTGCTATCACCTTCACTAGGATCCCCAGCTTCAACAGACAACACTTCAGCTAGTCTTAAAGCAGATATAACCACTCTCCACACAAGCTGGTCTTCAAAGGACACAACCAGAACAATGACCCAAATTTTAAGGTGATTTTGCTTTGTACATGAGAGTTTACTTTCATACCTAAAGCTAATAAGAGGAGAATTAGATTGCAATCACTGCCAGTGTCAAACACACTTTCTGCTTTTAAACAGGTACACACCTCAACAACAAAACAGGCAACCAGTATGGCTGGACCATACGTGATCAGTAATTCCTGTCTCCTCAAAAAGAACCACACCAAGCGGAGACAATAGCTGCAGAATGCCTCCTTCAAAGGCAAGCTGCAGCTCAAGTCTGCATCCTGATACAGCATCACCATCAAAGATGAGTCTGTTTAACTTACCACAACACAAAATACCCACCCAGTCCAAGGGTTCAGTCACGACCTCCTAAAGCACCCGCTGCACTGCAGAGAGCACATCTTTAATCTTGTTTTGGAGACAGGAACAGATTTAGACTGAGATAACACAGCCAGGTAATTTTACTCTGTCTTTTCAAAGGTAGTCTTTAAAATCAAGAACTGGGTGTCGAGAAAGAGGGGAGGAATCTCATGGCCTTTCAGCCCATCTACACCAACAGAAATGCTGGAAGTCCTGCCAGGTCTCCATGTTAACTTGAGAATTCTCATGCTTTGAAACATTTCTTCCAGCTTTGGCCATAGCTGATTAAACCTGCCTTGTTCCCTTTCATTATCCACTCAAGCCAATGGAAAGCATCACACAGAAACCCCTGTAATTGCACACTGATGCACTTACGCTTTTCTGCTTCAGCAGCTTCTGCATAGTGAAGTGATGGAGACAGGTTTGCTAACGTCAGTGTGCCTGAACACACACACTGACTGTGAGTGTGACTAGTGACTGAGTAGGCAGGGACTGGGGAGCCAGATTCCTGCTCATGTCCTACACAAATGGAACATTTGTTTCAGTGGGACCTTCAGATTAGACACACCAGCTGGCATGCCACTAAAATTCTCACAGCAGCCTGACTAGTGTCAGGTCTTGTTTAGAAAGCAAGGAGAGACAGGGCTGGTGCCAAAGAAGGCAATGGTTAAACAGCTGTAGTTGTAGAAGTGCCACAAGAATCAGGCACTTAGATTATGTACAATTTATTACCACTGCACATTGGTGACATTATGTCTTGCAACACCCGAATCAAGCACATCACACAAAAGACAAAATGGCAAAGCCTCTGGTTAAAAGACCAACTGGTCTGTCCATGGGTAGAGACTTATGGAACAGTTCTCCATGTCCCAGTTCAGAATTTCCTTCCAGATAACACCCTGCTTGAAAACAGAATGCTGTTTGCAAAGCAAGAACCATTTTAAACAAATTGCTTTTTACCACTCCTAATAAAAAGCATATTTTGGTAATTCAAACCCAATATATTGATTCCCTCATCTAACACTGGCAAACGGAACCGTTGTTCTCCAACTTTAATGACAAAAAAAGAACTGGAACAACATACTCTGAGCAGGACTATGTAGGAACCTGAGAAGCAGCAGAAAATGGCTAATTCTATTGGCACTGGGATTTTCACTCTTGAATCTAACAGTAATCTTTAATTTCACATTTTGGTTTGTGCACACACACTCAGACGTTCAAATCCATTCATTTTTTCCCTTGGTCTAAAGGTGTTTTACCACAGGAATACACATTCCTGAGAAGTCAAAAGGAAAACCTCTCTAAGTGTTACTCTTAGAAGCAAAAAACCCTGCAAAGTACCTTTTTGCAGAGAACTGTTGATTACTGTAATTAACTTTACCTGGATCACTCTTATTTATGTTAAACATGGTAATTGGCTATGGAGTCACAGGAAAAAACCTCGGAGTCTTCCCCTTGCTGTTACAAGATTATAGTTAAAATAAGGTTTCCATTCAGCTCCCCCTCAGAGATCTTTCAGAACTATTTGTCATTCCTAGCAAGTTTTTGTTTTTCCCTTTACTGAGAGCAGAATTTAAGTGATTTATACTTCAGTTTGCACTACCAAAAGCTTGACTTTGAAGACCAGCTGGTGATTTAGGGCTTTGAAGAGGATGGCTACATTATTCTTAGCAAGAACTGTGTGTACTGTACAGTCACAAGTACACTAGTCTTTAAGTATTCAGAGAGTAAAAATAAATAAGAATACTAAATTAGGCACATAGCATTAAAAATTAACATAAGACTGAGGCTTCCTCTAACTACATTTTGGATAAGGAACACTCTTGCTTCATGCAGGTAACTACAGAGGCTTACTGTTCTCTTCGGTAGCGTGCGCAGACTGTAGGTCCTGAGGCCAGTTTACAACACTGTGCCTGCCCCCAGGATCCCAGAAGACATTTTGCTAATGACACATATACTGGCACTTACGAAAGCAGAAAGGATGCTCGTCTTGGCCACCATCAGAGCTACGTAGAGGCACAGAGCAGAAATGAACATGCTTGTGGCACAAATCAGAGGATCAGCTTTATTGTTTATCTTCCTCAGTCTTCTTGCTGCTTCTGCCCCAGCAATGACACCCAACATTCCTGTCCCAATGGTGATGCCTCCAAATATCAGGCTGGTGACAAAGCAAAGGATGCAGTTGAGCACAGTAAGACCATACTGTGGGGGAAGAAATGGTGTTAGCTTATACCTTTAGTTACAGAGGAATCTTTAAGGGAACTTGAATTTCATTCCATTTGATGATCTAACAGCCCCACTCCTTCTAAATGGATTTCATCCCAGGCCTCAGTTGAAGCTATGCCTCTGCAACTGAGGCTTTATCCTGTGAAGCAGATATTTTTCCAATTCTAGAGTAGCTGTTATGCATGTAGACTCAAGGAGGACTCTTCTCAGTATGACCTGACTTGGATATCCAGTGATTTAGCAGATACAGTCGTCTTGGTTACCCTGTGAACCAACCTACTCAGTCATCCCTAAAACACAGATGGAACAACTCCGTATCACAGTCTGCTGTCTTGGAAGAGATCCAATCACATAGAATTATACACATCTAAATTATAACCCTTTAGTTAGCACAGCTGAGATGAGTCACTTCACTTCTCTGACTATGGGAAACACCTACCACTTTCCAAAAGAGCTCAAAGAGTATGGAATAGTTAACTAGTGGGAGGTCCACCTAGTACTTTCTAGATGCAGAATTACAAATGTCACTCAGCTTTGTGTGTCTGCAAATGCAAATGTTCTCCAACAATGACAAGTTCATGTTTTAGAAGTATTCATTTGAATAGCTTAGAAGATTCAGCTTCCAAAGGGACTTCCACAGATGATTTTCTCAGTCCTAAATGAGATCCTAATGACAAAGCAAGTCTTGCATCAAGACCAGAAGTGCCACTGATTGTTTAATGCATCATAATTCTCCTGAGGCAAACAGGGACAGGAAAGCTGTGTTCTGAGCACAAGTGCTTCTAAATATTTCAGAGTGCTACGTGGTAAGATCTTTTCCTAAGCTTTCTCTGACTGCAAAGCAACCAGCTAGGATGTGATCTATTCCTTCAAACTATACTGCATCTACTGTTTAGTGTCTTTGTGGCTGATAGGGAAGAATTCAGTAATTCTATAAGAAACAAAAAGTACTGCTAAACAAGATAACAAACTTTAAACATATTTGTACTGTCCCTGTAAGTTCTTCAGGACTCTGATCATTCACTCACTACAGCTTGATAGTTGACTATATAGATTGTTATGAGAACTTGTCTTAGAGGTTTGTCCAGGAGAAGCATATTCTAAGGTGACATTAGTTGATTGAAGCATTTGTGGAATTGTGTTTAGAATACTCATGTGTTATAAACTGCAGCTGAAATAAACCTACAGCTGGAAGAAAAAGGAACACCCAAAACTAAATCCAAGCACAGCTCAACTGACAGGAAACAAAGCCTAGTCCTAAGGAAAAACTCCAATGGGATCCTTTAGGGTCTGAAAATGCTCACTTATCTGTCTGATCTCTTCAAACTGTCTGCACGAAGACCTGAATAAAAACTTCCTACTGCCTATTTATCTACCTTGAAGGGATTGAGACCCAAGTCAGCTCTGGTGCCACCCAAATTTGTGTTTCTGGGGAGTCTAAGTGACCCAGCCCTGATCCTTAAACAAAGCTGCAACTGCTGAAGAGCCAGAGGGGAAAACGTACTTAAAAGTATCCCTGAGCAATCTGGGACTGTGCCGCTCAGCTCACCCAGCACCACCAGCTGCAGGTCTGACATGGTTGTTCATACTGTGGTTCTTTACACCCCCCCTGGAATATCAGTCTAAAACCAACCTTATGCTGCTTCTGGCACTGGTTTATGCCAAGGTTATTTTTAAAGCATCCTGTAAGAAGCAGTACATGAGGTTAAACTATCAGGTGCTCCGTGAAGATCATGTCTGCTCTAGCAACACTGCTGTGGAATAATAATTCAGAAGGTGGACTAGAAAACAAAACATAGACTAACAACTTCAGCTTAGTAAAGGAAGTATTTAAACTGTATCTGTTAGCAGAAACAGCCAAACAGATTAGGCTGTTCAGCTTCCCTTCTCTGCCTACCCTGAGTCAGACTCCTGAGTTCACTCCCTGCCTCAGCATTATTCACTATGAAGTAACATGCCAACGGTGTCATCCGTGCAAGGATGATTACATTCTCATTGAAGGAGCTGTGAATGCCTGCTCAATCCATCTGGTTACACTGCAACTCAGAAAGCACTTTAGAATTGAGTCAGTTATTCCACTGTAGAAAAACAAAAGAACACTATTCCCACAGGACACACTCAAGGTATGATTATTGCTTTTCCCTTTAATTGTCTTTCCCTGGAAAGACAATGTAGTAAACAGTTCTTAGAAAGCCATCATGAAGGCAGAGACTGCAACCAGATTTGGGATACCACCAGGAGAAAGGTATGGAGGCCACTGGTAGGGAATCAGCACATAGAAGTGTCCAGCGCTCACTATTATTGAGGGTAGCCATGAAGACTCAAGAGGAAGATCAAATACATCTTTCTAATGTGGATAACATCTTGTAAGGAAAAAAATTCTCATCCTAGCTGACGAAAAGGAATCTCCAAAACTGTGTTACAATCACTTTAAAGTCCTCTCCTGTTGTGAATTCCTCTTGCCCATCGAACTTTATACTTATTCATGAATCTCCCTTGATCTGGACAGCATCTGTGGGCAGAGCTCTGACAGCAGTTACTCACAGGACCATATTATTCTGTTTTGATGTAGTGAGGTGATACTACATCAAATTCATCAAGCTGCTTTATGCTGGGAGTCACAATGACCTGACCAACACAGCAGGAGCTGTAAACACACACTAACAAGAACATAATAGGAAAGTTACCAAAACACAGAACCTAAGCACAGTTAAATGGGTATTTGAGTAGCTTGGGGTGCACAGTCCACTGTCACCTTAAGTCTCCTTGCTAGAGCTGCCCCTATTTTCACACAAGAGTTCCTGTTACTGCTTCTATTTTATTAAATAGGACTGACAGCATTTTACCAATTGAGTGATTGTAAACAAGCAAACAGAGTGTCTCAGCATCCCTGAAAGGAAGGTAATACAACATTCATACCCAACTGTCCTCACAAGAAGTGTTCACAGCCACATCCTACCTTCTGTCTTTAAACAAACTGGGATTTAGCCCTGTGCAGTGCTCCCCAGTGTGTTTCCACAGCCACGTGCACCTCACCTGTTAGATGAATTGCATGTCTCTTGGAGGCACGGTGACACAGTGCCCTGGACGAGCTGAGCCCTGTAAAGAAACAGCGGTACCCACATTCCCAGGGCTCCAGTAACAAAGGCCATGGCAGTCAGACCCAGTGAGGACCAGACAAAACTGCAGCTGAAAGGCAAAGAAAGAAATGAGAGATACTAGAAATAACTGGGTGTGAGGAACAGGGACAGCCTACCTCACTTAGACTTCTTATAATCAAAATGCACTCCCTTGAAGATATGAACTTCGATGAGGTTTTATCTATGGACAGGGAAATCCTAATGAGAGTGAGGAGTATGACCCACTGATTTCATGTTAAATCTCAGTCCCGGTCACCTGCAGATTTCATTGACAACTTTTGCTGAAACAGTTGCTGTGAAATTTTGGACACCAGAACCACAGCAGCTGAGAGCAGGCAAGAATGTAGCTGCTTAATAGCTAAATGGAAGTGTCCTATGTGCAAGTCTAAACGCCTCAGGATGGTTTTGTTCGTGTAACCGGTACAAATGAGAGTAACATCTGGGTTTTCTGAACTGTTCAGAGGCAGCAGCAGAAGCACTCCTTAACTCTGCCCGAGTCTAAAACCAGACTCTCAGTCTGCCCAGTGACTTAGCAGACAAAAGTTCTCCTCTTTCAAAACTGTCCAAATCTTGCCTTTCTCCTGCCCTCTAGGAAAGGAGGAAAAGGAATTCTCTCTAGGAGAGAATTAACTTTTTAATGGCCTCATTCTGCTTAGTAGTTTAGGAGAAAGTCCCCTTTGAGGTCAATAGGGAAGTATGAAATCTTAAAACTAAGGTGCTGCAAATCACCAGGTGACCACCGAACTGGTGGATTCATTAAGACGTGAACCTAATTCTTCATCTTCTAGACATCAAGGGCTCTTGGACTTGATTTGAAGTGGAATCAGCTGGGTTTTGGTAGCATGTCCTTATGCTTTGGAAATCTTTTGCTAAAGAAAAACTGAAATTTGTTTTTAATGTATTGCTGGAGGTTATAAGGAACACCTTTGAAGAACAGCAACTTTGACAGTAGTCTAGCTGTTGAACTGTCAGAAATGTTCATTTATGATTCAGGAAACTTTGTTTTTTACTCACTTCAGCCTTTACTGCCTACAAATTGCGATCCAAGTGCATCTCCGGTGTACTTCTGGCTGCAAGCAGGATGCAAACCTAATTGTCAATTAGAATCCCCTACAAGAAGAACGCTCCGCAGACAGCCAAGGTCCCAGGAAAGCAAGCGTTTAAATCAAACGCGTTTGAAGGGGAGCCGGGGGAGCAGCCTGCGGGCAGCGGCAGCGCAGAGCCGGGGCTGGCGCAGCTGCACAGCGGCCCCTGCTGTTCCCAAACCGGATCCAGCTCTCCCTGCCCGGCCCTGGCCGAGGCTTTCCCGGGCTGCAGGGTAATGGGAGAGGGAAACCTGCTGCAGTCTGTATTTGAATTGTGCTGCAGGGCAGCTGATGTTGACTTTGATTTTTGTATGGTTAAAAGGAAGAGGCCATCTGCTAACCACAGGTTAGCTGCTCAAAACACACATACAACTACTTTAGAAACCAGGTTAGAGTCCTACAGACCCTGAGCTTATTCATCAGAGGCACAACAGGCTCACACATACCGTAGAAAGGCTGCCTCAACCATGCTGACCCGACCTTCCTCGGGCACTAAGAATGGCAGATAGAGACACACTGCAAATGGTGCACTTTTACCAATCTAGCTCACCCTAACATGTTAAAGCAAGAGGGAAGGGAAAACTTGGTAGAAAGTAAAGCTGGATTTGAACAGAAGCACACTCCCATCGTAACTCTGCCTCCTTCCCCCTCAAAAGAGGAAAATAGCAGACACAAAGTAATTTCTGATCTCCTGTGTAGCATTCCTGTAAAAGAGTGGATGGTGTTTCAAGCATCTGGTACACAACATGCGACACAAAGGAGCTGAGTGGGATTTGATGACCATATTTCTAATAAGGGAATGGTCATTCCTCAATGAAGAGGACCTTTGTTGCTAAAATCACTTACTTCTTGGCAAGTGAGACGACATCCTGACACCAAGTAGTCTTGGCAGTTCTGTGTACTCCTGGCTTCTCAGCTGCTACTCGTATTGTGCCAGAGATGCTCAGTGCTCTGTGTGCTGCTGTCCTTCTCTGGGTCCTGTGAGGGACCAGCAAAATCAGAAGAACAAGTGCTAGACCTCCCATACAAGGGGTTATCTGTAGACACAAGCAAGGAGAAAAACACGTGAACACAGAAAACTGTACTGTAATATTCCAGTCACAAATGCAAGGATCAGTCATGCAGCCATCAGCATTATCTGTGTAACTTCAGACTGTTATTCCAGCAAACATTCTTCCCCCTTCATCGTGTATGTGCTAGTTAATTTTACAGATAACTTTGGAGGATCTGACAGAGTACTTTCAAAGCACTAGGTGTTCTCTATGGAGAAACATCATGACAACATGACAAGAACAGAAGATACTTTCACATTCCTCTATTTGAGGAGGTCTTGATGCACTGACAACCATTCCAAGCGTGTCCTCAGGTAAGAGGCACATCAGTTCCTGCCCTGGCTGCTGTACAATTTAACCTATGCCTCTTCCATTCTGCAAGAACTAGGCTAAAATTTTTCCTTTGTCCTGCAGGAACAAGGGAAAACACCAAATTTGTGACCAAGTCCTCTAAAACAC
>JBCJKH010016059.1:7234-19569 GCA_039877255.1 Loriculus beryllinus
CTGTCATATCATCACTGGCATACCCTAAATAAAGCTGATGGAAATCTTTCCACTCAGTTCATTTACCTAATGATGGTGACCTATCTGATCACAGGAAAAGACAAAACCCTATCATTTTTACCTGGTATTCTGAGCTGTAATATTCACAGAGCAGAGCCAGCCTTTAATTGCTGAGAATACATACATGCACTCCTATACACATACACATACATTAACATGGACAAAGGTGTTCTTTGTTCACAATCGATGCTCTCCCAGTGCCCAAACCAAATTTCAGGAAATAAGAAAAATGCTTTTCAGACTTAGAAGTGTTCAAACTTTCATGTTCCTGTTGTGGTAGGAAACAGAGGAAGACTCCCAGAAGTCTTCAATAACTGGAAGATACAGCTTCTGCTACAAAACTGAAAAAAACATAGGGAGGGATTTTCCTGTTTCCATGGAATCATTAAATTTCCAGATAATTTGAAACTTTTCCTGTGAGCTCTACAGTCCTTGATAACTGACTTCATGGCTGAATTATCAAGCATCTCCATAAATCTGCTCACCAATCGGGTGAGTGGGCAATCTAGCTGAGATTTTAGTAGCCTTTCATCTAAGAGGCAGCAGACATATGAAGATATGTGAGACATGAACTGATGAAGTATTTTTGCCATCACTTGTTTGTCAGTATTTTCCATTCTTTGCATTGTCCCTTAAAGCTACTTGTAGAACAGCAAATTATAACCTATTACCATTGGTCCCATCTCTTCTCTTCTATCTGTGCAGAAAGAGAGAATTCTGTGAGCCACACCAAATGACTCAAGAGTTTTACAACATCCCAGGTGCTTACGTTTAAGACATAAGTTGTCTTGGAAATATTCATCACTCCATCAATAGGATTCTAAGACTGTCTAAAACAGTCTTTTCTCAAATCGTTTAATAGCAAGATAAAGTACTCAAAATCTCCTATCAGTTTGTAGGATGTTGTCCACAAAGTCTTTCAAAGGTTGAATTTTCCTAGGGCTGCTGACAGAACAGTATTTCCTTATTATAAACTCCACAGGAAGGTAATGGAATACCAGAGAGCAAGCTACCACTTCTTAATCAATTCTGATTAAAGGGTCAGTGAAATTCTGATTCCTCATGACCCTTTAGGCAAAAAAACCCATAGTCTTAATCACAGTTGGAGGCCAGCCAAGGTCTCTTATCTGATACGCTTCAAGACACAGGGTTTTAATCACAAAATTGCAGTGATGCTTCATTTTTAAAGAGGATAGAGACAGAAAGAGAAAAAACCCCAACCTTTATAACACTGCTAATTGACCTTAATCTAATGTGATGTGCAATACTCTCAGCATGCAACTGTGGCAGGGACACAGCATAAGCATAAAAAAATAACCCTTCTTAAAACTAAATTATATTTAAAATAGTAGATTAGATTATTCCTAATGTCCTCAAACAAACCTCTGCATGTTGAAATTCCTCTTGAGATTTCCATCTGCATTAGGAGCCTGCTACACAACAGCTGTACTTGCCTTGAATACACCTGAGAAAACCTAGTTAATTAAGATCAGATCTTAATTATTAGTAGAAAAACTCTTCCAGTTGCATAAGATTAGTATGTTCTATCAGACTGGCAAAAATATACTTTTGGTGTGTCTGATGTCTCCTGTTACTTCGTGAACTATACTATTTTTTCATTTTCTGGGGTTTTTTAGCAACTACTTCTCATTCTATGAACAGCCCAAACAAATTGCGTTTTGACTTCAAGTGCTTTAAAAAAGGCTGTATCTAATACACTGGACAAAGAACTGAAATAGCAGAAAGTTCAAGATCTAAATCTTGTGCAATAATCCAGTTTAATGGACAGCACGTTGGAGGGAACAGTCAGGAATTTTGGATTCTATTCATAGATCATAGAATGGTTTGGACCTTAAGGATCATCTAGTTCCAGCTGCCTACCATGACAGGGACACCTACTCTCATGAAGTCTTCATATGTCCATATCAATCTGAATTCCCTCTTACGTTATATCTTCTGTGCTTATTTCAGCTGTCGTTTCTTCTGGCAAAGTTTTGGGATTTGTAACGTACAAAAAATACTCCACCTGGTCAATCCCTGATTAAGTTTTCTAATTAGTTTTGGAAAAATCAATCAGATTGGTAACAAATTATTAGCCGGCTTGTGAATTTATGAGCCTGATGAGTATACACTGTGGTTTTCATTCTATAAGCAATGCTATACAGCACTATTATGTCCAAGTCCAGTAGCTTTTATATACTATTAAATATATATATCAATATGTATTTATGTCCTTTCCCTTTGTGATCATTTTGATACTTCTGCCTGATGTTACCCTCTGCTTTTCATGATTGGATGTACCTAACTAACCAAATAGTTTTGTATTTCAGTAATGCTCTTAACATTTAATTCAAAGATCTTTATTGTTGTTTAGTTTCAGATATCATAACTGAACTTAGTGACTCTGCAAAGCCTTTTTAATGCTCTTACAATGATCAATAAAGCTTTTATTCTTACTATCATGTTTTTATCCATAGCAAAATACTTAACTTTTATTTATACAGCTATAAAAAGGGATAAAAGCACTGGGTTGATTTTCAGAACTGCTGAGCAGCCAGGATTGTCACTGAAACCAGCCTAAGTTGCAGTCATTGTGAAATAAACAGGCCATTTGTAAAAAAAAAAAAAAAAAAAAAAAGGGTGGGAGGAGCTTTTCTTTTATAATAAAGTCAGGTCACCGGTGGAAGGCCTGGAAAATTGACTAAATGATAAATCCATCATGGATTATTATGAGGATAGGATTCCTCTTCCTCAGGATTTTAATTCAGGAAAATAATACAACTTTACTCATAGATGCTTGGTTTATCTGGGATGTATATGATAAAGCGTATTTAGCTGCTCTTTGTTGGTGCTATGTAAAATTAGACCAAAATCCAAACAAAGATAATAAAGATACCCTCATGCCTTTAGTGAAAGTTGGTCTAAACCCATCACCACCAGGATTTGTCCTGTCCTGTGCATTTTAACCATTTACACTCTCTTTAAAGTTCAGAGATTATCTGAAAAGTTTTTGTATTCATTTCCAAGAGTCTCCTCTTTGCCTCACTAATGTCTGTCATCTTGACTGTATGCTTTCTTCCATATAATCTACTAAGATATGAACTTTCCAGCAACCTACAACACTGCACACATATTAAATGGCTTGTTGGAACATTTTGTCATACTCCTAATTTTGCTGCAGACTGCCACGGTAGCTATAAAAATGCAGAATAGAAAGGTGATCTTGACCCCACATAGTTTACAGTGTAAATATAAAAAGATGGAGATAAAAAAGCAGCAAGTAAACAGTAAAAGAGTACAAGGTATTGCATAAGAAAATAGTCTCAGCTCACCTATAACCCTAATAATTAATTTTTTTGCAAGAATTGCAGCAGAGGAGGGCCATGAAAATTCATCTGCAGAAGAACAGCAAAGTAGCTCTCCAATCTCATTGTGTGAAGCAGTATGTCAAAAAACTCCGGAATTTGTTATTTTTGTTTTCCAGGAATATAACAGTGCACAACTGAGATCAATTTGATGACCTAATAAAAAGAAAGAACTGACATCTCAGCAATGAGCAAAGTATGATATGTAAGGATAGATTGCAGAGAGGCTTCATACTATTCCTAATACACTGCATTCTTCCTCACATCTTACCCACTGATTTCTTTCAGTAGTAGATAAGAGAAGGACAGACATTGGTGTAGCACACTGTTCATGGTCTATAGATGTCCTACCTAGGTACTAGTTAGCTGTTAAGGTTATTTTTGCTATAACAATGTACTTTAATAGAGTCATTAATCTCTTTCTAGAAGAAGAATATTTTTTAGAGAAAACACATTTTGCTCTCTTTCACTGACTTCAGCTGGTTGGTTCACAGGATTCATCTTACACCTCCTCTTCTGTTAATTTACAGATGAGTTTTTCCAAACAAGGTCTATGCTACTTCTTCCGACAGGCCTGGAGAAGACCTAGACTCTTCTTCCTTTTTTCCCTTTTTTTTTTTTTTTTTGTCTCCCTGAAGGACTGATGATTCCTACCCCTAAGCCAAATCTTTTAATTTGCAAGTAAAATTAATTTTCACACTTCATATGCTAACATGAGAATGACAGAAATGCTTAACATTTTTAAAATCTGTCAGTGGAAAAGAAAAAGACAAACATAACATTAGATTTTCAAATGAGTTTAGTGTTTCTCAGCTCTGTTTTCAGTGAAATGTTAACTTGACAAAAATTCTCTGTATCCTATTGTATTTGGGAAAGGATGTGAGTTCATATAGAAAGCACTTGATAATTTGCTTTTGAAAGAAATCTCATCAAAAGTTCAGGAAGGGACACTTGCTGGGAATCTGACTTTTTGCATATCCGCCATCTTACAGCAAGGAGAAAAAAGTCTAAATTACAGTTTATGCTCAGGACACAGTCAGTAGGGACTAAAAAAATATCCCCAACATTTTGCAGTTCCAAAGGGATGATTGGGATCTAAAGATTTTCTAGTAGAATCTGAAGCCAAGTTTTTGGTAGCCATTTGTACAAATTTACCCACATGGATTCCTTGGCATCAGTTGATAAAGCTGAGGTCATGCCTCAGTGTTTTCCTTGCCAGCAGGATTAATAAATACCACCCTTTAGTTTCAATCCCTTATTTCCTTAAAATAATGAGGAGCTTAGTATTTTTGAGGCCAGACATATTAATACAAATTGGTTAACAGCTTTCAAAATATTTTGTGGTGGTAAATGCAAACTAGGAAGCCAGGAAAGATGAAACACTGAAACTGACATCTACCTAAATGACATACTTTTAGGAAACAAAGATCAAATTTCCCTTGCTCCTGATGCAGCATTAGCAACTTCATGATATTTCAAAGTGTAAACATTACTATTATGGTTTGTGGAAAAGAACTTTTACAATGAGAAAAAAAATGGTTCTTCCTTTCATTATTTTCTTTGAGATTTATCTGGAGCCACAAAAAGCCACTGAATTTTTGGCATAAACTTGTCAGAAACTGCTGAAAAACTCAAAATGAGCACTGGGAAATGGAGCACAGCAACACAGTTTGAGGCAGCATAATGTAGCGGTGTAAAGAATCCAAGCCAGCAAGCACAAAAGGTGCAGCTCAACACTACCCTGACTTATTGGCTCTCATCTGAATGCAGTGCAGTCATGCTAGCCCAAGGCTGTCTCAAGTCTGCTGCTACGACTTATTAATTTAAAGGCAGCTACACGCTCCACAGCAAGAGATGGCTTGTACTCTGCATTCAGCTTTCTCCTTCTTCACTGTCTTCTGGAGGTGACACCATCTAAAAAAAATTTCACTAAGAGATATTAATTGGGGAGCAAGAAAAGAGATGAAAAAAAATAGAGAGAATCCCCAGTTCAGAAGCAATGCTTTAGTCACACCTGGAAATCCTAAAGTGCTGACAGGAATGTCCATTTACAAGTGCCTGAGTTGGTTCAATAGAAGAAAGTATCACTTAAACCAAATAGAAAAAAATGTCTCACATTCAGAACTATACCTAAAGGTATTTTTGCTGGCATTTAATATAATAGAAATTAGGCTTCCAATCACCCCTGGCATCTTCAGCTCCCGTTATTTAAGCACAAAATTACAAGATTTCTAAAGTCAGTGCAAAATTTTAGGAATTCTTTATTTCTCTGTGAGGTGAAAACTCAACCCTCCTATTACTGAAGACTCCATCTTAGCAGGAAATCAGATCACGCTCACGTTATGTAATAGAAAAGGAATATTCTGATCTTACTCTGATGTTAATTGACACTTTCTCCCTAACTACATGGTAAGTGACCTTTACATACTGTTACAGCTAAGTAGAAAGAGAGAACAATAATGTTATTTCAATTGATTTGTGAATTATTGAACAGGGTTACAAACACTGACCTCTTTCTGACTGGAAGAATTGATTAGGTACTCTTGTTTACTATTTAGTATTTTGTATTTTGTATTTTTTGGTCTTGTGCTCCTGTTTGCACACAGTCATTCAAAAGATATCTAGAAACAGGACCGCAATGTTACCATTTAGATCAATTCCTGTGAAAAGTGAGCTCACTTGTCTCTCCATCCCTTTCTAATAAACAGAAAAGGATTCCTATTTTAATATTTTTACCTATATAACTGCAGGCAAGCCATTTTCCTTTCTATTTTTGTCATTACTTCTGCTTTTCTTATCCGTTTAAATGGTTTTTCAGAGGCGAAATTATCTTTTGCTGTAGCTGCCAAATGCCAAGTAGGACAGCATCCTAACTTTACTTAGGGCTATGGCAAAGTTTCTTCATAAGAAAGTATCTGTTGCTCATCTCAAAATCTGACCAAAACTGGAATTTTACTGGGGAAAAGCTTGGTTCATTTATATGTTGTAGTCTGCTTACCTTTTCATCCCTTCATACTCACAATCTCACTGCAGTTCAGTGTGAAAGTTTAGGTAATTAAATGCTTTTAAATAACTATGTGCATGTGTGCTGTCATTTCCTTAGGTATCTGTAACGAAATTTTAGTGTTCAGTGGAAGTAGCACATCTGTTTTTCAAGACAATTAAGTTATTAGACACAGATTAATTCAGTAAGCCAGACAGATGATCCGAGAATTCTGAAGTATAATCAATAAACCTGGAATGTGAGAAATGGAAATTGGATTTGGAAGATTAACAAAGCCTGCCATTGAAAGATCCATTTTTGCATAAGTGGTTGGCTTAATTGGAATTCCCAAGGGACCCATGCAATAGCTAATTAATAATATTGTTTAGAAAGAAATATGAAGAAAAAAGATAAATAGTGAGGAGCAAAGTTTTCTTTTTCCATTCCAAGTGCACCAAAAAATGTTGTTTCATTTCACAGGTTTCAGAAAAATAAAAGCAGATGTAACTGTGACTGTTACTGTGAATTCTTCAAGTTTCTTCTAGGCAGAGTTCAAAGTAAGAACCAGAAACACGTATTTGAAGGAAAACAAGACAGTGCTACTCTGCTAAGGCCTTAGTATCACAACGCAAAACATGACTCAATTTCTTCATGAAAGAGCATGGCAAACCATGATTTTTCATCAGCATATCTTTTTATCTTGCAATCTTATGCCCCTTTTACAGGGATTCTTTCCAGTACTACAGCAGGACCAGCCCACAGATGATTTATGATTACGGTTGTCAGCCCAAAGTTGTTTACCATCCAAATTGTAGGACTTTTAGAACTATTTATGATGTTACTTCAGAAAACCTAATGTACCTCTAATGAAATATTTTTAACTGGAGCATGTTTCTGTTACCATACCCTCTTCTACTGAAGCATAAGCTTCTTCTGTGGTAAATAATAAATGCAAGCATGACCTGGAAAGCTCCTGGCTGCTGGAATGTGACTGTGTATGCTACTGAAGGATGAGAATATGCCTGCGCATTTGGGTTGCTGTAACTAACATGTACTGCAAACAACTCAACACAGCCTGGCAGCTCACATTTTCTGGGTTCTTTACAGGCAGTCTGTATGAAAATCCCAGTTTTGGAGAACATGCTCTGCAACAAGAAGCCTTCTCAAACAACTGAACAATTTATTTAGCAGTAGAGCCACAGCTGACAAAGGACCAGGTTACTCAAGGTTGTAGAGTAAACCAGTTTTCATTATTTGATTTCAACCATGGAGGAATTGTTTTAGATAATGAGCAGATTCTCAGGCTGGTTTTTTATCTGTTTTGAAACATAACTTCTGCCCTCTCTCTCTCTTTGCCCCAGTTTTCTCATTCACAATAGCTATTTAAGGAAGGAAAACCCTCAACAGCCAAGAACTCCATAAAAAGTATGGGTCATGTTGTTTTCTTCTACTAAATTGATAAATATGAAGGATCTTTCCTCTAGCCAAACAAATACTTTAACAAATTTGTGACCATCTTCGAACAAGACTTTAGGAAAAGACAGAAAACATTATGGTGCATGAGTAATAGTTCAAGTAGATAATCTGGCTTAAAGAAGTATTTTCTTTTTCTTTTTTTTTAAAATCTAAGGCAAAAAGAAGTTTTATCCACCAACCCTATAAATAAAGTCTCTGACAATTTCTTCTAAAAGCAACCAAATTGCCTTCATTTAGGTGCCATCAGTGTCAACATTCTGTATTATGCATGGAGGCTACAGAATCATAGAGTAGTTAGGGTTGGGAAGGACCTTAAGAGCATCTAGTGTCGCACACCTCACAGTAAACCATGTCACCCAAGACTCCATCCAACCTGGCCTTGAACACTGCCAGGGATGGAGCATTCACAACTTCCTTGGGCAACCTGTTCCACCACCTTACAGTAAAGAACTTTTGCCTTACATCCAACCTAAACTTACCCTGCTTAAGTTTAAAACCATTGCCCCTTGTCCTGTTGCTATGGTCCCTGATGAAGTGTCCTTCTCTGGCTTTCTTATAGACCCCCTTCAAATATTGTGATTTTCACTTTTAGTGACCTTATAAAAATAGAGAGAAATCAATATGTAATTCAAAGTACTGAAAAATGCTGGAGAGCTTGGTGATCTCAGAAAGCAGCCAAAGTCATGTCAGTGTTAGGTTTGATTTTGAAGATTAAATGAGCTTATGCTTCAGAAATGTAGGTTGGTTTGGTTTGTCCCAATAGTGAGGACCAGGAATGAAAATTCAAAGTACTGCAAGAAATATTTCCCTGTTAGAGACAAAACAAATTCTGGGAGTCAACCCTTATCCTGTGTCACAACAGTTAAGTGAAAATGCATTCTGTAAGAGTCTTGTTCCGTGAGCTACTTTTGTGTCCTTTCAAATCCATTTTTACCTCCAGACATGCTGCACCAATGACTTCCACAACTGAATTAATCTTTTTGCTTAACCCGGTAACACTATGGTTGCAATGGTTTCTAGTTATTGCATTGTAAGAAAGTAAATACTCATTCTGTGTATATCTTTTCCATTATATTTCATTAATTTCTACCATATCCTCTGTAATTCTTCTCTACTTACTCCACTCAATGTTTGTTTCGTCTGTCTACACATGTAAGTCATTCCATCTTTATCTGCTTTTTTGCCATTCTCTGTGCTTTTCCTCATATTGTTAAAGCCCTTGTGGTGAGATGACCAGAACTCTGTTCAGTATTCAAGACATATCATAAACTTAGACAATGGCACAATGACATTCTTTGTTTTCTTATCTAATCCTTTGCTAATAACTTGCAATATTTAATTTGACAATTCATTAGCTTTTGAGATCTGATTTGAGATTTACAGTGAATTATACACAAAAAAGTCAAATATATATTAAAAGAAGCTTTTTTCATATTACAATAAAATAATACTCAGACTGCTATAGCTCAGAGCTAAAATTTAACAGCCACCTGCTCAGAATTGCTAATATATCTCAGTAGAGCTCAATATCCTTATCCATGGAATAATTTTCAAAACCCCAGTACTGAAAGAAGAGAAAGAATAAGATATCTGACTGGATCCAGAGAAGAGAAAGATGAACTAGAGATAGAACTGGCAAGAAGGGAAAAATACAGTATTATAGAGGGAAAAAAGGGCTAAGCTATTAAAGAGAGGGGAACATAGGAAATGTTATGGTAAATAGTTAATTAAAATGCAAAAGATGGCTCCTCTTACAAAATGAGTAGTATTTTGAGATGGTCATGATTCTTGGCTACTTGAAACCTTTGCAATTTATTTAAATAATAAATCTCTGGCTTCCAAAGTACAGCTGAACTCAAATTGCTGCCCTTACACTTCTTTTTCTCCGAAAGGTTCTCTTGCCAGGAAGTTTAAAAATAGATGTTGCTATAGTATTCCTTTATAACCTTTCATGCAAAACTCTAGCATCATATCATTAGAGAAATTAACTGTGGTGTCAGATGCCACAATGGGTTAAATGTACAGACAAAAAAGTATTGCTTTGAGCAGTTACAACCCTTTCATCATTATAGTATACTAGATTTGCATTTTGGTAGTGGTGGGCTACAGGAGTGGCTTCCGTGAGAAACTGATAGAAGCTTCCACCGTGTCTGACACAGCCAATGCCAGCCAGCTCCAAGACAGACCCACCGCTTCCAAGGCTGAGCCCAGTGATGGTGGCAGTTCCTCCGGGAACATCGTTAAAAAGCAGGCGAAAGACCCCACACTGGAACAGCGGAAGAGTGTTGAAGGCCAAGTTGGACAGGGCTTTGAGTAATCTGATCTAGTGGGAGGTGTCCCTGCCCGTGGCAGAGAGGTTGGAACTAGATGGTCTTCAGATCTTTTCCAACCCAAACCATTCTATGATTCTCTGAGGAAGAAGGAGCAGCAGAAACAACATGGGATGAACTGACGCCAGCCCCCATTTCCTATCCCCCTGTGCTGCTGGGGTAAAGGAGGGAAAGAACTGAAGAGTAAAGTTAAACCCAGGAAGAAGGGAGGGGTAGGGAGAAGGTGTTTTAAGATTACCTTACTTCAATTTGATTGGTAATAAATTAAACTAATTTTCCCAAGTTAAGTCACTTTTGTCTGTGATGGCAATTGGTGAGTGATCTCTCCCTGTGCTTATCTTAACCCACAAGCCCACAGGTTACTTTTTTCTCCCCTGTTAAACTAAGGGGGAATAATAGAGCAGCTTGGTGGGCACCTGGTGCCCAGCCAAGGTCAACCCATTACACAGTCATAATATTGACCTTGTGTTCTTTGGTCCCTGTCTAAGGCAATAGAGTAGCTTATGCAGGAAATTTCCTTTGGGCTGTTAATGTGTTACCAGTTTATTGTGTGTTTTCTCAAAATGAAACAATGAACTGTTAAACTAAGTAAGTTCTCCTGTCTTAAGTAAGAAATATTGCATTCAGATCAAGCCTTTGACATATGATGAGAGTCTTGGCCAATAAGCATTTAAAGAAGATCTTCTCTGAAAGCTTTCATTAAAATTTCACTTCTAATTACAATAAAAACCTGAGCTAGAGTCCAGATAAACCAATGAATTTTGCGGAATTTGGAATTTAGTAGGCTTTGGATAAGGCCTCAAATATAAAGTAGCTCTCTGCTTATTTATTTTTTCTCACATCTCATTTTCTAGCATGTTCTTTGTAAAAAATAATGAGAGTAATTAAGCATTTAGAGGAAGTTTACACCTATCCAACTTATTTTTATCAATCACAGTTTTATTTCATTATTCACCAGAAATAAGCCAATAATCACACAATGATTCAGAGACCTCATTCCTTTATTCACCTTTTACCAGAGTAACTGCTTTGACTTTGGTCAATTGTAACTGTTCTAAGAGGACAATGCATCTGAAGAGACATTTCCTCTAGGATTAGCATCTGTCTGGCTTTTCTCCTCCCCCTTGAATACCATATCTGTACATCACAGAAGCAGCTGATCAAAGCATTATGGTGCTTTGATTGTACTCTTGAAGATGTGTGAATGGAAGAATTTTCTTGTGGGTAAAACAGCTGTTAGAAGCACTACAGAGAAAAATTCTGATTCCAACATACAATTACATATCTGGCTTCAGGCAATATCATAACTCTACCTCAAATTTCCCAACTGCACTAGAAAGCATCTACCTCAAGGCTTACTGTGAATATTCATTCATTAATATTGATTGGAAGCTTATACAAGGATTATACAAGCAAAAAGCTTTGTCAGAACAGTTGTGATAATTCTGGTAATCATAGAATCATAGAATAGTAATGGCAATATATAGTGAGATATAAGTATATATTCCATAGGCGGCTCAGTTGACTACTAGGAAAAAGATACAAAAATCCTGACAAGCAGCATAAAACAGTTTACTTCAATTAAGCTTTTTGCTGAAGTTTTCAGAACTTTGTACCAACTTTATTAACTGTGACAGCTAAACATATGAAGTGTTCATGCACTGCAACTGATACCAAAACATCATGTGTCCCAGGCATGGATTGGTTGTTTGTTTGATTTTGCCAAAATACAGTTTTTGCTAGCTGAACTGAGACCTAACTGAAAGAAGTGATGTTCATGTGGACTTTGTAACTTCGAAAGAAGATATCGAAGCAAAGATTTATCCTGTGAAGGACTTGGTCTCCACCCATCTAGTAAACAAAAATAAAAATAAGATTATAAAAATAAAAATGAAGATGGTGTACCAAAAGACAGACAAGGGACAACGTAGGCTCCCTCTGGAAGCTACTGGGTGAACTGGCTACGCAGGATTTGGAGAAGGTTGAGGTTCTGAATTACTTCTTTGCCTCAGTCTTCAATGGCAAAGGCTCTGACCACACCACTCAAGTCTTGGAAGGCAGATGCAGGGACTGTGAGAATGAAGACCTTGGGCCCACTGTAGGAGAGGATCTGGTTCGAGA
>JBCJKH010016060.1:0-14318 GCA_039877255.1 Loriculus beryllinus
AACTGCACACAATACTCCAGGTGAGGTCTCACGAGAGCAGAGTAGAGGGGCAGGATCACCTCCTTCGACCTGCTGATTATGCTCCTTTTGGTGCAGCCCAGGATACGGCTGGTTTCTGGGCTGTGAGTGCACACTGCAGCCGGCTCATGTTAATTTTCTCATTGACCAACAGTCCCAAGTCCTTCTCTGCAGGGCTGCTCTGAATGAGACTGGAATTTTATCTGTTGAAGTAAGGGCCTGCCTAACTGCATGGTGAAGCTACATAAATGCCATGTTTAAACAGAACTATAAGACTTTGCATATAGCTGAACTAGATCATTCCTATTTATTTTATGAACTATGGCTACTTTAGATATAAATGAAGTTTAAAAAGACCTTAGGTTGTAGTATATTGTTAGGAAGGAAGCAAACTATTTTTGAATGCTTTTCTTTAGTTTCTTTCATTCTGAGAAAAGAATAACCCTTCTTTGCACTGGAAATCCTAATATTTACTTATTCCAGGAATTGCAGTATTTTCACACTAAAGCTCTGACAACTGTTTCTGGTTATGGAACACTTCTGTGACATTTATTACTTCTCATATCCAGCAAGGCTCCTGTTCAGTAACTGTATATATCTTTGTAATTCCTTCTGGTCTCTTGGGAAGATACTGATTTTTATGGGTAGAAAATTAATGATGCTTTTATTCTGTTTATATGCAGACTGACTTTCTTCTAGTGGTGCTGAGAGATGTAATTCAGGCATATCCTGAAATCAGGGTTATCCTTATGTCTGCCACCATTGACACTAGTATGTTTTGTGAATACTTCTTCAACTGTCCAGTCATTGAGGTCTTTGGTAGAACCTTTCCTGTCCAAGGTAAATCATTGGCTGTACTTTCAGAAACTGCCTTCATTTTTATTTTATTAGTCACATGCTTCAGGACTGTGGTGAAAGCAAGGTACGCATTTCTTCTGGATTGTCATGTTTTACAGATGTGGCTTACCCTGGGCAAAGAAGTCAGTGACAGTGAACCATTTCATAGCACCATTCTATTTAAAAACACAAAGCAAACAAATAATACTACCACCTCCAAAGCACTACCACTCGGGTATTTTCCATTGAAGAATGAGATGGTAATAGTGAAGTTTCAGATCAGTTCTCTTTGATATTAGGAATAATGAAAATGGCTTTAAATCAGCCAGTATTTATAAAACAAACCAGAAGAAATTATGTGGAAGTATACTGAATAGAAGAGTAATCATAGTAAAGTGTGGGAATAGTTCTTATACCTTAGCTGACAGCCAAGGAGTTTTCTCCAGTGTTGGCTTCATACTCTGCAACACCATGATTGCATCAGGGGGAGTTCAGGAGGTGATAAAAAGAATTGTGCTCTTACACAAGCTTCTGGTCAGTCTTGATAACAAATTCTTGACTGTCCTTGCAGATTATTTTCTAGAAGATTGCATTCAAATGACTCAGTTCGTTCCTCCACCAAAGGAAAAGAAGAAAAAAGAGAGGGATGAAGAAAGTCCTGAAGATGATGATGTATGTTTTACTTTTTAATATGAAAAGTTACTCAAGTGCCATTTAGGACTCTAGCTCAAGTGTAAATCGTTGGGCATTATTGAACTTCACATTTTTAGCAGCTTTTGTATTTTCAATATCAAAGATTGCTGTTAACTTCAGAAATAGAATTTAATTTTTTCATTGACCTTGTAAACTTTTTTTGTTGAAGCTAAGATTCTTGTGTTTTGTCCACCTTCATCTCTAAAAATAGAAATTAAATGCTTTTAGAAGTGAAAAGATTGGTAACCTCAGAAGAAAAAATAGATACAGAAATATGAGCTTTGCAATACCTTTTCAAGGGTGAAAATTTAGATTCTTTCCCTTCTTTTGCACTTGATACTGTTAGTGCTCAAAGACATTGACAAGAAACTATCACTTTCATGATACAGCTTTTAATTTGTAGGTCTGAAACTACTGTTTAGGTCAGCTATATGAAACTTTTAAAAAATGGCCAGTTTTTCTCAAGAAGCTTCTTAGGACATTACCCCAGTTCATCTGAACAGAAGTTAAATGAGTTTGATAGCTTCCTTCTGCAAATTTCTATTGAGTTATAACTTAGTGCAATGAAATTATAATTAAGTTCTTACATTAGAAAGCTGGGGAAGCAGGACTTGAACTGCTCAATGGGTCAGTCTGCGAGCTGTACCTGAGATAGTCTTCCCTGTAAGCTACCCATGTATCTCGTTTTACTATTTGCCTGACCAGCCAGTCTCCACAGTTTGAGTAAATTTATTTATATGATTTATTTTGTGTGTGGTGTTTTTATTTGGTGTTTTGTTTTGTCTTTTTTCAGACCAATTGCAACCTTATTTGCAGTGATGAATATGGCCCAGAAACAAAGCATGCCATGGCTCAGCTGAATGAAAAAGAAACTTCTTTTGAACTCATTGAGGCCCTGCTAATTTATATCAGGACTCTGAACGTCCCAGGAGCTGTACTTGTTTTCTTGCCTGGCTGGAACTTGATATATACAATGCAGAAGCATCTAGAAATGAATCCACGCTTTGGTACAAGCAGCTGTGTTCTATTATATTTTATATAATATTTCCTATAGGGATGCTGGGGAGGGACTGTTCATTAGGCACTGTAGTGACAGGACAAGGGGTAATGGGTTAAAACTTAAGGGGAGTTTAGATTGGATATAAGGAAGAAATTCTTTCCTGTTAAGGTGGTAAGGCACTGGAATGGGTTGCCCAGGGAGGCTGTGAATGCTCTGTCTCTGGCGGTATTCAAGGCCAGGTTGGATGAAGCCTTGGGTGGCATGGTTTAGTGTGAGGTGTCCCTGCCCATGGCAGGGGGTTGGAACAAGATGATCTTAAGGTCCTTTCCAACCCTAACTATTCTATGGCTCTATATTTTCTGAAGGAAACTATTGACTGTCTGAAGATGAGAGTTGGACTTAGGGAGCTGGATTTGTTATGAGAATGAATGGGTAGAAATTATTATGTTGTGCAAAGAATAAATGAGATTCATGTAGTGGTAGTTGCTGACTTTCTTGTTTTCATGTTTTAGGAGGTAACCAGTATAGAATTTTACCTCTGCATTCGCAGATTCCTCTGGAGGAACAACGTCGAGTGTTTGATCCCGTGCCTGCTGGAGTAGTGAAAGTATGAGAGCCTTCCTTGTGTGGAGTTGTGTTGTGCTTTTGTGGAATGTGTTGCTGACTTTTTTTATATAAGTTATATAGTTTATCTTGCAGTCTGTCTGTAGCTTTTTCAGACCAAATATATTTCAATATGCATTTTTTGTTTCTTATAGGTTATTTTATCTACCAGTATTGCTGAGACTAGCATTACCATCAATGATGTGGTCTATGTTATAGACTCCTGCAAGTGAGTTCATGAAGTAGCTTTTTGTTTTGTAAACCCTATTCTTTGGAATGCAGAAAAGATTTTCCAAACTTGAAGAACTGCCTTGTGTTCCCATAGTCACAAAGCTGAATTTGAGGACTGACTCACTGAAGACAAACTTGCATTGTCTTTAGCTGTTCAACACAGTTACAAATCTCCCTGGCATTTCAGTAGGCTGGTTTTGGTCAGCTGGATTCGTGCTGGCACTATTCATGTCAAGTGTCACTGGGCTCCACACGTATTTGAAATATGTCGTCTGCCAAAGGAGTGTTACACTTGGTGTATAGCTGATAGAAAAGAGGAAGATTTTTGTAGTCGGTTGCACATGTTGTCTTGCTGTGCATGTTCTGTGAGCACATTGCACATAGGCATCTCAAGAACTGCATGAGAATTTTAAGCTTTTGAGACAGTTGCAAAAAATGCATTCTGTGTATCTCTTGAGATGCAGTTTTGTGTGATACTTTAGTTTCCACATAGATCCCTAATTAGCCAAAACTTAGCCAGTCATACAGGGGTGGTTTGCTTCTTAAAATCAGTTTGGCTGCAAGGAATAAACTAAGAACTGATTTGGCAGGACTTGAGATGAAGAGCATTTGATCTTAAGTGCTTTGTTGTTTGTTTTGTTTGATTGTTTTTTGTTGTTTTTTTCTTCTTGACAGACAAAAGGTGAAGCTGTTCACTGCTCATAATAACATGACAAACTATGCCACAGTCTGGGCATCAAAAACTAATTTGGAGCAGAGGAAAGGAAGAGCTGGACGTGTGCGTGCTGGGTTTTGTTTCTATTTGTGCAGCAGAGCTCGCTTTGAAAGGTGATGTTGTGCACTTTAGAAATAAAATAACCTCTGAGAGTTCCCCCAGAACTGTTGTCTGCTACTTCTGGTCAAACTGGGGAAATAATTTCATAAAGCACAGAGAGGAGGTGCATGATGTCAGTTCACACTGGAATTTCGTATTTTTAGCTTTAAAAAAAGTTATATATGCTTATATGCTTCTGCCCATAGGGTGAGGTGGATAAGTAGTTCATGATATTATTATTAAGAACTTCACTGCAACCTGCAGAACTTCTTTGGAGAAAAATAATAGTGCTTGGGAATTGAAGCAAGGCAGAAAGGAGCTTTCTAATGAGGATAAGTCTCTAGTCTGCTTGCAGGCATTGTGGGATCTTGGCATCTTCATGTAACAGGCAATTCTGTCATTAAAGTGGTAAAAAGGAGGGAAGACAGATGCTACTCTTGCCTCCATTGCCGTTCTCTGGCCAGGAAGCCCCTTCATGCTGCTCTAGCATCTTCCCTGCTGCTGAGTCTTTTGACCTCTTCTATCTGCTAAGCTGTTTCTCAGTTACTGGAATAGTGAAAGTATTTTGATGGTTGTAGAAGTCTACACAGCTGTTGCACTCAGTGTTTGATCTCTCTTATGAAAGCTTCAGTGCTCCTCTCTCAGCTGTTACATAGCTGTATTTTCATGTTCTGCTTTCTGTAACCTCTGAAAGCATCAGTTGATTGAAAACTTCCCTGAAATTGCTCAAATTTATTTAGGTTTGCTGTCTAGCACAGTGGAGTGTTAAGAATTTTTGCCAGTGAACTTGTTTTGGGCTACTAAAGTAATCGTGTGACTTCATGACTTTAAGGTTACCTTTCTTCAAAGAATACAAAACCAAAATATACTAGCTCCACTGTGCCTAGAAAGGAGAGTGTGGACTTGTACAGATAATCTTTTGAGAGATACTGTCTAAATGTGGTGTGAGGTGAATCTGGTTGTGTTCAGGTTGTGTTGTGAAACCTTTTCTAGCTTTCTGTTGCTCACTGCAGTCATTCCTATGGAGTTCAGGTTACAAACAACAATCTGAATGACCACTAACAATGCTGTGCTAAAGGCTGTCTGTTTCCATGAGGTCCTTTTCCTATCAGAAAACGACCTTTGGAAAGCATCCAGCAAAAATACTTCCTGTTAGTGATAGAAGCAAAAACGCGCAGGACAAATTGGGTGGTTTGAAGTTGATAGAAGGGCAAGTAGAGAAGTGCTTTTGTATAAGGTAGGCTGAAAGCAGGTTGTCTGTCTTGGGAGTTGAAGACCTTCCTTAGCAATTCAGGAGTTGATTGTTAGGGGGGCAAGTGCGGGGCTGGACACAGCTATGCTGTGAACTGGGCTTCAGCCATGCATACTCTGTGTGGTCAGCTCATACTGGAAACCACACTAGGTAGTGCCAATGTGAGGGCTATATCCTCTCTACAATTCCATTTAAAATTTACCCTGAGATGAGAACTGAAAAGCACAGAAGACAGACACTGGTGGAAGTGCCTGAGCTACTGGAGCACAATGAGACCTGAAAGATTGGCTGGGAGGCAGTATTTGCTTTGGAGGGCAGTAGTTTTTGCTGGTGGAATAGTGATCAAACCCTGTTTTGAGAAAAATGTGGGCTTTTTTGTTCTATTCTCATTCAAGACTTCAGACCCATATGACACCTGAAATGTTTCGAACACCACTTCATGAAATTGCTTTGAGCATCAAATTGCTGCGTCTGGGAGGAATTGGTCAGTTTTTGGCCAAAGCAATAGAACCACCACCTTTGGATGCAGTGATTGAAGCAGAACGCACACTAAGAGGTATCATTGTTTGTCTGCAAGATTTTTTGTTAATGAAGCTGACTCCAGGTGATTGGGAGTATAACGATCACTTACAAACTGCTTTAATATCTCTGAATTGTTTGTGTAGTAGCATGCTGTCTGAAACAGCAAGGTGTTTCCTGGATGCATCGTGTGGGTGGCTGTGTCTTTTGCAGCTGAAGAAATACTTGAATTCCCAAGTGGATAGTCATTCCTTTAAGAAACTTGAGCCTTCAAACTTAAGGCTTGTTTTGTTATTTTACCAGTAACTTATGCTAGCTTCCAGCTTCCTGTTTTCCAGCTGTGGCACTGCTGTGTATGACATAGACTCAGACCAGTGCCTGAGGCATTTACAAAACTTCTATAAAAGTATTGAAGAAGAGAGGTCAGTAGTTTATTGTGTAATTACTGCTTTGTGCAGTTTGCTGAGCCAAGATCTCAGTATTTTGCAAAGTACTTATATCTCCAGTTTATAAATATGTAAACACCAGTGTCCTAAACTAGAAGAAACTGAGGTAGGGGCTAAACTGTCTCCCCAGTTTTTTGAAGGTACTAACTGGAATATGAGTAAAATGGAGCAGGGAGGAACCCTAAATTGATGCTTTAGATTTAAAGTTGGGATCTCGAACATTCTCAGCATTCTTGGCAAATGTCACTAAATAAGCTCTTAAAATTTCTAAAAACTGTAATATCTATATGATTATTGATTTTAGGAAAAAACTGTGACACATCTACATTGCTTGTATACAGGAGGACCAGAATGAAGAACATAGCTAGGGATATGTGTTCAAATGTAATGACTTTTTGATCTAAAAATTGTTAGTATTTTTCTTACATGCAGATAAGAAATGCAAAGTTGGGGAAAAGGCGACATTTTCCATTTAAATGTCAAAAGCAGTTTCTGCATGTGCCTGTTTCCTGGGTAGCCTGTGGGTTTGTTTTCAGTGTGTGTATACGATTAGTATGTTTTTAAGATGGTCTGACTTGCTATTCTTCAAAATATTCTTCAGGCTTTTGGTTCAATAGATACCAAGAAAAATAGATTTGATAGTGGCTAAGGAGTACTTTATTTGTTTGCTTTCCCATTTAATCACTAAGGCTATAAAGGTTAGGACTTTTTCTTTAAATGTAAAGCTTTTAGTTCTGCTGAAATTTCCCGAAGTAGTTGTAAATAAAGCATGTGAACCATACGTTCACATTTCTCATTTGTGTCTTGAAAGGGTGTTAAAGATCACACTTGTACTGTTTGTCATGCTAACTTACAAAGAGGTTTATGAAGTCAAGTTTAATGCTTATGGCCAAATGGAGAGAGAGATACTCATGAGACCCTTCAGTCTGTACAGCAAACAGCCACAGATATATGTTAGATTTTATTATTTACAGTGATGTGATAGTTTTGAGGATGAGCTCAGGTAAAAATTTTTAGGTAACGGAAGGCAAAGCCTCAAGGAAGAGAAAGGTTGTGGTGGTCTCTTTTTTGATGAACAGGTTTAGCTAACAGTCTTTGATAATAAGAAATCTTGTTTCAGAGCTTGATGCCCTGGATTCCAATGATGAGTTGACACCTCTTGGAAGAATCCTAGCCAAACTTCCCATTGAACCTCGTCTTGGCAAGATGATGATAATGGGCTGTATTTTTTAGTAAGTTTAGTAGTCTCAATGGTCTTATTCTTGTTTCTCTGAGTTCTTCAGCCTCTAGACATGCAGTCTACAAGAGAAAAAGCAATACATTTAAATGAGCAATAAATGCTACAGCTGGGAATAGGAGACTGAATATTCATGAGAACAAAGGATAAATAACTTCAAGGGTAGAGAATAAGGTCATGAAATTCAGAGTTAACTGCAAGGGAGCAGTAGGGACTGAATAAATATGGGATAAGAGTGGGACTCAAGTATAGCGGTGAGCTAGAAGTGGGGATATGTGCATAGATAAGAAGAAAAATGAATCGATGGCTGTAGGGTCCTTTTCACCAGAAGAAGACGATGTATGTAGGGAAGATTAGACAAAGGGTTTGTGAGCTCTTGCTGTTGTGAAAGTACTGGAATTTGAGCTAATTTTTAACATCAACTTCTGGGAAACTGTTTCTGTGAAGAACTCTGGTAGAAAAGGGCCAAATTACTAAGCTCTCCTGTGGATAAGTTTTTACTAGTATTAACAGTCTGTAGAACCTGCTGGCAACAATACTGTGAATAAGCCTGATCCTTTTGTGATTTCTTTCAGTGTGGGGGATGCTGTTTGTACCATCTCTGCAGCTACCTGTTTCCCTGAACCTTTTATCTGTGAAGGCAAACGCCTGGGTTATGTCCATAGGAATTTTGCAGGAAGCAGGTTTTCAGATCATGTTGCTTTGCTCTCCGTCTTCCAAGCCTGGGATGATGCAAGGTATTATCTTGGCATAAAATTTGATGAGAAGCTATGGGTAACACAGGGCGAGCAGATATGTGGCCAGACTAGATAGATCAATGGATGCTATAACAGACTGTTGCTCTTTGCCTTTTCTTGAAGAGACTTCTAATTTTACTCTGTTTGTTTTTTAGAATGGGTGGTGAAGAAGCAGAAAAAAGATTTTGTGAACATAAAAGACTCAGCATGGCTACTCTTAGAATGACTTGGGAAGCAAAAGTCCAGCTGAAAGATATACTTATCAGTTCTGGCTTCCCTGAAGGTGATTCTGCTTCGACATAGTAATTTAACGACTGTGGTTTTCGTTATGAGATGAGAAATAAACAAACAAGATAATCTAGGATGAGCACACAAGCACAGAGGCCTATAGTGGATTTGCCATAAAGCCATTCTCCTTTTACAGCTGTGTACAGATGAAGTTTTAGTGCTGAGTCATTCTGTCGTATTTGTTAAAACCAGAGAAGCTGTGATGGCTGTGGAGCCACATAGGGAGATTTGGAGGCTAAGGTTAGGGCTGCAAGATTAAAAATCTGTTAAGCAATTGACTTTAGAGAATTAACTCACTGATATTCTTTCTCCTTTACATGTTGCATCTCCAAAATGCGTCATGCTGTACTTCCTCCCTCCTTTTCATTAGCTTTAGGGGGGAGTCTCTGTGATCTAAATAATGTGCTGTGCCCTATGATTTTCTGGGTTTGTGCCACAGGAGGGGTGTGCAGTAGTGTTGCATGTTATTGTATTTTCTAAGGAAGAACTTCAAGTTGACCAGGTTCTAAATTTGCCTGATGTTCCTGAGGAGGCTGCTCAGTGAAATGGCATGACTGGCTGCATTCAGCAGATGGTCCTCTCCCCCTCCTTTTTTAAATTTTTTTTTTCTTCTTTTTTTTTTTTTTTAATTCTCCCTGTGCTGCTAGGATCATTGCTGCATTTATCCTTAACTTTATTTCTGGGCAAGATGACCTGAAAACAAACCACCAAAGACTCTGGGGAGGCTTGTATAACAAATAAACTAATGAAAACATCCATTCTGACCTCCCCCAAAAGATCTATCTCCAAAACAAATGACAGTAAACACACTATGGTACAGCACATTCTGGGCAAACCCCTCTTCCCTTGTTTTTGAAAAGCTCAGGAGAAAAAAATACCTCTTTTGTTAGTAGTATTTTTCAGCTTTTTTCTCTCCATGAATAAGTTGAAAATTGAATCTAGAACTGAAATGTTTTGAGTGCATAGGTCATTTGAGAACAGATGCATATCTACCAGTTGATTCAGTCAGAAAATGCATTGATCCAGGATCCTAAACAACTCTGCTGCACTGTCCTACGTGACCTGTGGATGTGAGCCAGTCTTCTGTTCTCTGTCAACAGAATGTTTGATGACTCAACCGTTTAACAACACTGGACCGGATAATAATCTGGATGTTGTAATCTCTCTGCTTGCTTTTGGGGTCTACCCCAATGTCTGCTACCACAAGGAGAAGAGGAAAATTCTTACCACTGAGGGGCATAGTGCACTCATCCACAAGTCATCTGTCAACTGCCCTTTCAGCAGCCAGGAAATCAAGTATCCATCACCTTTTTTTGTTTTTGGAGAAAAGGTAAAGACTTTGAATTTGTTCTTGATCACTTGCTATGAAGTTGTCTTTTTGCCTCTCTCTCTCTTGCTATAACAAAAAACCTACACCATGCAGTATTTAGGTTATTAGGGGAGTTGGTTTGTTGGGTTGGTTGGTTGGTGGGGCTTTTTTTAGAAGGTGAACCTTATGTGGTCATGGTGTCACTCAGCCTTCCAATAACTTCTAGTCAACTAAATGCAATAGTAGAGCTGCATAGAAAGTTCCTGTGAGTTATGTGAAAACAGGCAGGTTGCAGAGAAAGATCTAAATTATTACCTTCTTTAAGAGATTGCTTTGGGGTCTCTTTCATACTAATTAGGCACTAAAGAAATTTTGCCTGTATTGCCCCTGCTGCTTATGAATCCAGAGGCAAAATGGGAGCATGTAATATGGCAGTGGGATGCTCCGTTTCTGGCAGTTTGTCATCTCCTGAGGACAACTCCCGTTTCCCAAGTGTCTCATAAAAACTCTGAGATGCTTTCCTTGGGGTTGCCATGACCTCTTCTTCCATGCCATTCATTTTGTGTACTTGGCACATAGTGTACATGTACACTTTAAACCCTGTGTGCTCTCATATGCTTCAGTGATGGCCATCATGAATGCAACTGTTCCTGCTCACCCTTTTTTCAAGAAGCATATGAAAGGAATGCCTTTATCTAGGATGTAGCGGGAGATGGTTCTTGGGCTGCCGGCCTGCTTGTGCTGCCTGTGCAGTGACTCCAGCACAGTGATGGGGAGGCCCTGAAGCTCTGTTCCTTGTTGCTGAAACCAGCTGTTTCTTCTTCAGAGTTTCTGTTGCCTAGGAGGTGCTGTAAAACTATGTTTGAGAACAAGCGTTGAACTAGCAAAGCGTCCCGCTGTAAGGAGAGTCTTTAAAGATATAGCAGAACTGATGCTGTAGGGGTTTCTTTTTTGTCACCTGTCAACAGTGGTTAGTTCACAATTACAGTTTGTTTATGCTGATTTTTTATATCCTCAGTCCTTTTTCCTGACACGCAGCTTGTTTTAGTAATGGCAAACCAACCACACAGTAATGAACGGAATTTTGACTCCTTTGGGCACTGGCTGTGAGTTCAGCCTGACACTCTGTATTTCTGCATACATAGTTCAGAGCTGTAGTGAGGCTTTGCCTCTTCTTCACCCATTATGTCAGGATCCCAAGTGGGTCAGACCTTTGACCTGCCACAGCCATCTCTGTAAAGTGAGTTCCCCTAGAAACAACAGAAGACTTTTGAAGTCAAAGCTATGCTTTATTAAACCAAAATACACATGGGAAACTGAGTGACTTAACAGTGGCTTAAGAGTGGCTAAGAGAGGACCTGGGTGAGACTAGGTGAAAGAAGGATTTCTTTCCAGCTCTATTCTTACCCATTATGTACCTGCTAAAAGACAGCTACTCTCTGAGGATGGGTTGTCTGTTTTTTGCTGCATTTAGCAGTCTCTCACTTACCTGCAAGTTCAGTGCTCCTTGCACTGGCCATTTTTCTGTCACAAATTCAAGTCTGAAAGTTTCTTTCTGTTGAGAATGTGTGGTAACTTCCAGGTGGGAGCAAATCTTCTCCCAGAGGTACAACAGACTCTGCCCATGATGCTCCTGTATGAAAGGAAGGAGGGAGGAAGGCAGCTATCAGGGTGGGAAGCTGAAATCCTAAGTACTGCTCTTCAGTTCCTCCTTTAAAACGAAGGGCAGTAGCCTGTGTAGTCAGTGCCGTTATTTCTGGCTCAGGAAGTTGGCTTGATATTTTCCAAGTGCTCACTCCAAGTACAAGCTTAAGGTCTTGTTTCTATAAAATGACAAAGTGGGTTGGCTGCACAGACATGTAGCAACTTCAAAGTTTGCATGCATAGGCCGCTACTAAAGAAGCAATGAGCTTCCCATCACGGCCACAGCAGTGACAAAGGTGGAAGATAATTCAGCTATGCCTTAGACATTTTTGTGTTGGCAAAGTGCTTAGATCTTGCAAAACATCAGCTGCAAAATTTCAGACATGCGGTGATGGAAAACTAATACTTTAAAGTGGCAGGTTGTTTTGGTGTTTAGTTGGGGGTGTTTTGTTTGCGGTCTTTTTCTGTGTGGGTTTTTGTTTTGTGGGTTTTGGGTTGGTTTTTTGTTTTGTTTTGGGGTTTTTGTTTTGTTTTACACTAGCAAGTGCTGAATCCCCGTAAACATCTGCCTCACATTCAGTTTTGTTTGCACATGTGCTCTTGTAATTTCCTATCATTATACCTTGATTCTTTTGTGTAGGAGATTGTGTTTGTTACAGAAAATTCTCTGGTTTCAGTGGCCAGAGGAAGGTGTAGAGATCTGTTTTCCATTTCAAGAGTCATATTCCTCTTCCACCTGCAGATTCGAACACGAGCTATCTCTGCCAAAGCAATGACCTTGGTGAGCCCACTGCAGCTGCTTCTCTTTGCCTCCAAGAAAGTCCTGTCAGATGGGGAGCTGATTCTGCTAGATGACTGGTATGGACCTCCTTGGTGCTCATAATATGCAAGTCAGTGAAAGAACACAGACTGAGGGCGAGCATCTGCTAACACGATGTAAATTTCTATAGAATAGGAACCCTACAGCAAGCTGTGCACTATAGGCTAATTGTGAAGGCATTTGTTTCCTGGGAGGAAGGGAGGGGTTTGTATTGGCAGCACTGTTTCATGCAGATTGTCTGGTTAAATTGAAAACGTAATACCAGGCAGTTTCCGTAAAAATGGCTGGGTTTTTCCTCTTTAACCGGAATGTGAGTAAGGGTACTATATGTTTTGCACCTCCTCTTCAGACAGAGGCTGAGGAAACCTTGTTTTTGAAGTCCCAGAATACAGTTTGAGGAGAGAAATGGTTGTTTTTGTGGCCATGACTAAATACCATCTGGATTTTGTCTTCTCGCTGCCCTGCTCAGTAAAATGGAGGTTAAGAATTGCTTCAGCATAATTCACTAATATCCAGTCTTATGTTTTTAGTTTGTTTTCTTTTTAATCTTTGTTTTAATGCTAGGTGTTGTATACTGGTGGTGTTAGTGTTAAATTTCAAGAGAAAATATAAACAGATGGATAGTTATATCAATGTCAAATTCTAGGGATCTTAAAAATTGTGCTTTCTGAATTTCATGCTCTTTCATTGACAAGTTCATATGTCAAAGATGAGAATATAGATTTCTGGCTCAGCGTGTGCATCACTCAATGAAAAGCCACTCTACAGAACATCTTTCACAACAGGTTGTCTCCTAGAAGTTGTGATACATTAATATACTATTTGTGCTCTAGGATCAAGCTGAAAATGTCCCACAATGCAGCTGCCTGCATCACAGCTCTGCGTGCTGCAATGGAAGCTCTTGTTGTGGAAGTGACTAAAAATCCTGAGATGATTCAGCAGCTGGACCCAGCATATGAGCGAATGCTGAATATGATCCGTCAGATCTCCAGGCCGTCAGCCGCAGGCATTGGTCTCATGGCTGCCAATGCAAGGTTCGTTTGGCTTCATTGACCTGTGCAGTTGGAGCTCTGGGGTGAGGAGTGTTCACCATCTCTGCCCACAAGGACAGCAACAGCCTGAATAGAGCAGGTCAGAGCTGTCAGCTCCCTGCATGGTGGCTGCAGAAATCCAGAACTAAAACCATGAGGAGAGTTTGCTCCTGTGTGGACAGGAGCTTCAGGCTTTTGTTTCAAAGTCAGTAGTCTGCATATATGTAAAAGTGTCATATTCTGACACTGAGGCAGGTAGATCATTGCCTGTTTTCACCGGAAGGACAAATGGCTCTTGGGTATAAAAGCTGTTGTTGTCTCATCCAAAACACGATGACTTTTTTAAAAAAAAGATAATCCCAATTTATTTTGGGCAAACCCATTGGTCTTTTTCTCTGGAGATAAATATTTGTTTGTGCTTGTATCCCTCCCTTGCCCCTCATTTTCATGACTTACTTCTGAAACAGAAAAATGAAAACACTTGTGGGCTGTTACTAATCTAAGGAAAAAAAAACAACAGCTTTGATGTAGACTTCACTATGCTTTGTGAGGAGAAAATATATATCACTGTGCTCACATAAACAGGATCAGGGCTACCTATGACTTTTTGAGAGCTGGAGAAGTGGAATTGAGAGGAAAACTTTCAGGTGTAGACCTGTGTGAGATTTAGAGGGAGAAACTACTTAGGTGCCATGACAGGCCATTCCTAGCTTTTCTTTACTGAAGTGGACAAGGTGCAAAAGCAGAACTGTAATTCAAACATTGCATGGCATGGTTTAGTGTGAGGTGTCCCTGCTTATGGCAGGGGGGTTGGAACTAGATGATCTTAAGGTCCTTTC
>JBCJKH010016063.1:0-46322 GCA_039877255.1 Loriculus beryllinus
CTTCTCCAGGCTGAACAGCCCCAACTTTCTCAGCCTGTCTTCATACAGGAGATGCTCCAGTCCCCTGAGCATCCTTGTGGCCCTCCTCTGGATTTGTTCCAACAGTTCCGTGTCCTTTTTATGTTGAGGACACCAGAACTGCACACAGTACTCCAGGTGAGGTCTCATGAAAGCATAAATATAATCCATTATCACCACTGGATTTTCCTACTTGACTGTAAATGACCAACCCACAAATGGGTAGGTTCAGCATCATTTAAAAAGAGTCACTTTTCTGAAGACTAAACTAGATCCATGGAAAATTAAAAAATATGAATACTTGCCAGAATAAGCTTTTGGAGCTTACAAAACAATAGAAAGGTGGAAGCACATATTATTACAATTATTATTATTAATTATGGTAATAATACACTCACAAAATACAAAGGTCTTTCAGGTAGTACTTAATGGTTGGGATCACCAGTGCCAGAGCCAGCCTGTGAAGAATACCTTTTTTAAATTTAATCCCATAAAAGCTTTTCAAGTTGGTATGCAATCCTGCAATGTGGTTAGGGATGAGACTACATTACTCTGTCTTCAAAGTACCTTGGCATCTGTATAGGGCTGAAATTGTAAAACCTTTTCTATGACAGTGTGTGGGAGCTGTACACTATCAGTGAATGTTTGCTGATGTTATAAATCATAGAATCATTTAGGTTGGAAAAGACACGTAAGATCATTGAGTCTAACTGTAAAGCTGACACATCATTAAATGCTTTGCTGATACAGACTGTAACATCTTCGATAAGGACTACGCAGTGTGAACAAGAAGTCTGTAAACGTTAATGGTTATCCACTCTGAGGTTGCATCTTTGCCCACAAGGCTGGCTACCACACAGAAGAACCCAGTATAGCGGTTTGGGAAAAGGGTTTTCCCCATGAGGAAAAAAATAACCAACCCAAAACCTAAAGAACCCAAAGTAAACAAGTGTCCAAGAAGTGGGATTCTAATCAGTTGTTTAAGCAAAGATATACTGCTGACTGTTTTAAAGCAGAGCCTACAGAGACTCAGCATTGCTGGCCATGGATAGAGAAGAAAGGGCAGACAGAAGAAAAGATGTACTTTTTGTGGCACAGTTTGTGGCAATCTTAACTACTAAAATTCTGTCTGTGTAGCTGAAGAAATAAACCTACTGCTCCCAGAGTGCTTTCCACCACATCCACACACCAGATTATGTTCAATGAACATTAAAATGGTGCAATATGGCTTCAACTTCATCCATGACTACACTGATCCTTTTTAACTGTCCCACTGAGCAAGTGTCAAGCAACTAATATGATTCAAAGCTGATAGGTCTTCACAGGCCTCGATATCCTGTGACTGAAGAGCAGCCTCACCATTGCACGGGTCTCAGCATCTGAGACCACTGGGTGCCCAAAGGGACGTGAGCAGGTACACAAGAGAGACCTGCAGGCAACCTGGCTAGCCAGAAGGGCTATGGTAGCAAAGAAATCCACGTTAAGACCCAACAGAATTATTTTTATTTAAGACTAACAGAAATCTCCAGGGAAGCAATCAAGAATTGTATTTCTATCACTCTTATGACAGTATTGCACTGAAACCCTACCCAGTATGGGGGCCACTGAGCAATATGCAGTAGATACGCAATAGAGACAGTGGCTGTCACAAGAATTTCATGGTCTAAATCACGGGATTTTCCCAACATTCAGTTTTAACTACTTTCCCCCTTCCCTTCTACATCCATCCCAGGCTTCTCTGTTAACTGTGTAGCCCAACATTTCAAATTGCATGCAACAAAGCACTGCAGGGCAGGGAAGTTAAGAATGTGCTCGTAGTGCTTATATTCCTTTTCCTAGAAAATGTGAACAACTGAAAGAAGAACATTCTTTGGAGAAGATCCCTGCCCCTCCAGGGTGGACAGAAGCAATGACTTCATTGGGTTGTTCTCCTAATTTGTCTGAGTCTCAGGCCACACAAACTATATATTTTTTCAGTGTGCTGAGCTCTGCTGGGATGCTGGCATTTCCTCCTCCTCATTTACATGGTGTTCCCATAATCCAGCACTAAGACAAGCTGAACTGCACATGGACTCCCTGCCAGCGCCACTCGGGGTCTGCTTACAGAAGACCTCTGGAGGACGACGGGAGGTGCTCCCTGCCCTTCTCCTGTGCCTATGAAAGGGCTGAGTGTGCTACTTCTGCAGCACTGAGCATTCCCACCAGCCCATAAATCAAACGACCAAACTTCACCCCTATCTCCGATCCACTGCAGAAAAGCCCCACACTCTGCCCTTACAGCACAAGCAGGATGAAGAGCTGTATTTCATCAACAGAAGCCTTAATATCAGAAGAGAGTCGTTACCTCCTGGAAAAAAAAAAAGTGCAGCCAGAGACTCACTGGTTCTGCAGCTCGGCTTCCCCATGTTTACACCAAATGACTTGTTGAACTTCATTATATACAAAGTATTTCCATAGATCAGAGGCAGGGAGACCTGTGCAGCTAACATAAAATAAATTACCACCCCATGATAAATGGTTCTATTAGCAATCCAGATTGTTAAACTCAGATACAACAGGATGAAGGGAGCACTGCCCCATTCATTCTCCCTGCGGCAGATACTGAGTTGTAAATAGGTTATTTTGTGTGTAAATAACACATTAAAACTCAGCATTAGCCGTGTCTTTTGATAGAGAGGAAATTGTTCCAAATAAATAATCTCGGACAGGAATGTAAAATAAGCCAGATTTAATAGTGCATGCCTGCTGCAGCCGTGTTAAACATGACTAAAATGATAAACCCCAGAATATACTAATAGTAAACTATGCTCTGACATCAAAGTAATGAGGCTGTATTTTTACCCAGCTTTAGAAATGCTAAAATTAGTCTTGACAGAGCCAGACATCAGAAAAATGTTTCAAACATAAACACCATCAATTAGGAAACTTGGTGTTTGTGTCATGTGGAGGGTGGGGTGGAGAGGGAAAGGTGCATTCTGGGCATTGTTAAAGTCAGGCAGTTAGCATTTAGGAGAATTTGTATTTAATTTTTATTACAAGATGAGAAACCCATCTTCCTAAATATTTCTGCCGTTGAAAGAGAGGCTCATTTAAATTTCTCTTCTAGCCACATGCCTGGGCTTCCTTGTGCATACCGATATGAAGGATGTTGCAGTGCTAGCCTGGAGAACACAACCCAGTCTCACTCACTTGGGGCTTTGCTCCAAAGTCTCTCACCCTACACAGCAATATGCACTTCTGCATTCAGCAAAAGGGCTTTCTAAACATAGTGTTATGTGTTTACCCTTCCAGAAGTGGAGGCACCAAAAGTAAGAGGCTCTTCAGCGGATTTGACTTGTCTATAGCTCTTACATACTGTCATTAAAAACAGTTACCATCTCTGTCACACATACACATGTGCTCCGACATTCGGTCCTTAAAAGCAGTTTCCATCTCATACACACACACCTACACACATACACACAGAAGAGAGGGCTTTGATTCCTTGGATGGCATGATTTATGGAAAAACAGAAAACTAGGAGAGAGTTTCCTGATGTCATTTCTGTGAGGCCAATTTCTGAACATCTGATCAATGAGTTACTGTAAAAAAGTGTCAGAGAAGATCTCTAACATGGCAGCTTCAGTAGACTAAAAATATGAGATGCATATTGTTAGTACAAAAGGACTCTTCCCCACTGACAGCAACACCGATCTCTTTTCCTACAGCCATAACTTAACTTCTTAAAGGCTGAAAACATTCGGCACAAATATCCAAAGCAAGGGAACTAGAAATGGAGACCTACAATAATTTAGTCTAAATAATAATATAATAAAGTAGCTATTCTTCAATTATCTAACTATTATTCACTTTCTTGCTTCAATTACCCTAATTATAAATAAAACCTTATGAATCTATTCAGTCTTATGAAGGAAAAAGTAAACCTTATGATCTGAGAAACATGCTATGTTGGCACTCCATCTGTGTGACTCAGTAGAATAAAAGAGAAGAAATGTGTTGCAAATTACGTTTGTTTGGCTCTGGAGAACAGCTTGGTGATCTGCAGTACTAGCTAAGCCTTGCTGCCACTTTCTCACATGCTAGTACAAAGAGGAAAACCTCTACAACAAATAAAATCAAGAGTTTGTCTTGGATGAGAATAAAGACTTGTTTGTATGGCCTAAAGCAGGGTGGGGAGCTCAAGACGGCCTCCCTTTAAAGCTGTTCCTCTACTCAAACTGAGCATTGTAATTAATTTCCATGCTTCGTTTGCTTTCTTCAGTAAGAATATGAGCATAAATATGTATATTTGTTATGAGTAATTACACTAGTTTAGTGAATCAAATATGCTATATTAGCACGAACACCACATAAATACAGTCTCATCGCTACCCAGCCTTTTTGTTATCAACTTCTAAATCACACCTTGCAGTTAACTAATGTTAGAAGATGACTTTGTATTAATTTTTCTACTTACAAGCACACGCACCATGCTGTTCCCTTTCAGAAGCACGTATTATGTCTAGCCAGAATTCAAAGAAAAGCCCTCAGAACCACAAGAACATGTGCATCACTTGCAGAGTCCTAGAGCCAGCATCTGCTCATGTGCTGCTTCACTGCTAGTCATTTTAGGTCATTTACGACACTTCTCTCCACAGCATGACATAGATTTCACTCTTTACATCTAATTACACAATGCTTTCATCACAATTCTCTGACATCTTCAATCTTTCACTTACTTTTTCACTTCCTCTTAATAAAAGGACAAATATTGAGCCCTTAAGTAATTCTTTTTAAAGGTGAGAGCACACTGCTAAATGGGACATACAATACTGGACTCAAAAATCAAACAAGCCTCTGGGGATACTAGATGAGCCGGTGGAAACTCCACCTTGGGTGCATCCTCATTTCCATCACATATTCTAACATATTCTAACATATCCTTGGACTTCACTGACACCATTTAGTCCTTTGGATCTGCCAATCCCTGAGATGATGTTTCAAGCAGGCTGCCTCAGTGGCTCCTACACCCAGTGCTGCTTCAACAGGAATCAAAATCTGCTGGGGGACTGAAACATCTGCATGTTGCTGTCTCTGCTTTTCCCCTATTTCTGCCATCCAGCAAGCTTTCCTTTCTGCCACTTTGTGTAGTGCTCACAAGGGAGGTGGCTCAGACCCATTCACAACAGGATGAGATTGTTTTTCCCTCCAAATAACTCTGTGTAAAAGATTTTCTAATTCTTCTTAAGAAAAACTTTCTTTTGCCTAACAAAAACTAACAAGTTTATCAAACATGTGAACTAATCTGGTAGATTATAATCTAGCAGCTGCTACCTTATTTCTCACATCTGAATCCTCCTGGGTCAATGCGGAAACAAAAACTGAGTAACAAAGGTGTTGAAAAGGAAGAACAGATAAAGCAGATTTAAGCGATTTGGACTGGGAACTATCTTCAAAACTCAGCCAATAGAAAACACAAACTCTTCAGCCGAGCTGTGTAAGAAACAGAGCAGCCTGCAGAGGGGTCATGCTGCTCTCCTGAGGTGATGAAAAACCATTGTGCAGTGAAGGAAGGGAAGGGGAAGAGTTCATTTTGAGGTAGTCTCTGGCTAGCATTAATGTATATTTTTAAGAGGGTAAAAAAAAACTGCCTGCGAAGTTTACACAGCTCGGGCGTCTCTTGCCACATCTGAGCTGGTGTGGCCCCTTCTAAGTTTGTCTCCTTACACCCTTATGTCCAGAAAGAATCCCCAGTCTCAGTCCCCAGCAAGGGCACCACGGTGCCTCCCTGATGGGCATAGCTTTGCCCACACCTGGCGCCACCATGAAGGGCCCTGACACCAATTCAGAGCTCCACCAGCTCATGTGTGCAAGAGTGGGATGTGTTTTCTGGGGTTGTATTTTGCCTGGCATAGCCAGTGAAAGGAGGCAGGAGAAACAAGTAGACCTGCGCATTGCCCCTCTCTCTCCTCCCAGTGCTACACCCAGCAAAACCAACCCTATGCCTCATGGGTGTCCAGGAGAGCTTCTCAATTTACTTCAACACCAGCGGGACCAAAATCTTGCCAAAAACACTGATAGAAAAAGAAATTAAGGAACTGAGCTATTTCTGACATTAACAGGAATGGTGCAGGTAGGGGGGTTTCTTTGTGAACCTTCTTGTAATGGGGCCAGATAATCCCAAAATTCCTTCCTAACCACAAAATCCCAGCAGCAATGACTGAAGATGGTGCAGTCTGTTTAGCTTATTACAGGACCATAGCCAGCACACAACATCCCTCCCTGACCACGATATCAGCGGGCACTCTGGCTCCAGCCAGATGGAGGAGTGGCAGGCACTATGCTGCCAACAGCATACAGCACTGGCTAGCTGATGGCAAGCAGTGATAGCATGCCTCAACTCTCCAACAGCCACCGCTCACCACCCATCCTCTCTCTTGCTCCAGCCCAATTCACTGGGAGTGGTGGTGACTCACCACAGTGCAGTGACGTTTGGATGCCACGTGGTGACACAGCTTCCTGCTCCACTGACCTCCAACGGCCAAGAACCCCAATAAACTCAGCATGTTCACAGGAGGACAGATGCCACAGGACTTATTAAATTCTTACAGTCTAATGAAAAACACCCCTGCTGCTTTGAAATTGTGGAAAATATAAAGTACCTCCTTGTGCCACTGCTGCTCCTGTAGCTGCTAAAGGCGTGGGTTTCTTTCCCGTCTCCGTAAAGCCATTCCCCTCCAGAACTGCACCTTTCCCTTCTTTTTTCCCAGCAGCCGTTGAAGCAGAAGTTTCCATCTTAGACGTGCATCTTCCAGCTCAGCGACCCTACAGGACATAAAAGGAAACCAGATTCTGGTCACTAATCACAAAACAGGCAAAATCAGCTCCACGAGAAAGCAGCTGATAGTTTAGCAGAGCTCAGAAGTAAATGGCGAATGGCAAAGATTTCCTGGGACTCTTAACTCCTGAGGCACAGCCAGTACAGCAGCCACAGACAAAAAAGGCACAACCCTGCAAAGGGATGGATATTCTGACATCCACTGGCTTCAGGAAATTGAAGACCTAAAAGGATCAGGACCAAAATACATGTTTTCCCCACTTAAACTTGGGCTACATAAAAAAGTTTATCGGTCCAAAGGGCATTCCAGGATTAAACAAGTGAGACACAAAAACTTAGGGTGTATAAAACCAATTTGTCAATCCTATACATGACCTAGCCCATCATACACAAAGTCTGCTAAAACCTCCCAATACAGGAAAAAAGTACTTTTAAGATATTTTTTTTCCCTTTCCCCCAGTTGGTGCGTATTTTGTGTGCTGGTTCTGAAACAGTGCCCTGACCAGAACATTTTGAAAGTGCTTACGGATAATTCGCACCAGAGCCCACCTAGCTCTCACTGGTGAGGACTAATATCAATCAATTCCTCTGGCTCTCAAGCAAGTTCTACCCAACCAGCCACATCTGAAAACAAGCTACAGCTTTACCCCTTTTACATATGGCAAATTAAGTGACAGTGAAAACTCCACAAACCAAACAGATACCAAAGCAGAAATAAGCTGGTTATTTCAATTTATGTCCATGAAAAGTAACATCTCCTGAACTTTTTGTCAGCATGATAATTTGTTCTGCATGACTCAAACTTAACTGGTCTCCCAAAAGCAAACATATGGGCTTCCCAAATATAACATAAAAATGGGGCTTCTCTTAAATGAGGAAGCATGCTTCATTTCTGACTGAAAATACTTTTGTTCTCCCTGTTTTAACTTGTTTTATTTCAAATGTTTCCACGACTCCTGATTTCAAAGAACCCACACAGTTAACCTGGCACTACCAACCACTGGCTGGTTTTGGGAAAACCCACTGCTAATTCCTCCTTTCCTTTCCAATTTTAATGCAGATCTGAGATTTTTTCACATGCAAATTTTCAGATGCAAATTTTTCAGCTCCTGAGATACGCTGGAGCACATTGTCTGTTTACCTTACTGGAATTAATAAGATCAGCCAAAAAATGTCTGGGAAACCATAAAACTTTTCTGCCTGTGGGCAGTTTTACTGCCATTGTGCCAGCTCGAACTTCCCTTCCTTCACTCTGAAGGATTAACTGACTCCTGAACATCTTGGATTAAAAAGTTAACTCTCCTAAACAATTTAAAGCATATAAGGATTTCAGGACCTCTCATGTGTGAACTGTAGCTTTTACCCTTTAGTTGTTACTGAACCTGGTGTAAGCACTTCATTTTGGGATTGTGGCGTTGTCATCTCCTGACTATTCTGTTGGTTTTCAGGCAGGTTTTGTGCTGTAACTTGAGAGCAGACAAGCAGGAAAGTGAAGCCCCTTTTCCTCTGCTACATGATGAACTCCACAGCTCAGCACAGCCAGTGTGTAGTCCCATGCTCCCAGACTCCTCACACCCATCACTGGAGACTCTCTATATTGTACCCCTGTTCAAGACAGCCTGTCCTAAACAACTTCCTCCTCTGAGATGTGTTAAAACTTTCCTATAAAGATGAAGCCACTCTTGCTAGCATCCCAGAGTGGCTTGGCATGTGGTAGATGTGGTCCTCCAGCAGGATGGTGACTCACCAAGCAGCTTATACCAGGAGCTTTCAGGTACTGTCTACATTGATGGGACAACTAACTGATGGACCTTCAGTCACCATTTGCAGCTGTGACCAGTGAAGCCTGCATTGGAAATTACAGGACCCACAATTACAGGCTTTACTTATGACGCAAGACTCCAGTGAATACTGAGATGGCCCCTTAAGGTCCTGCCCTGGCATGTGCTGGAACTGATGGCAAACATGGGATGAGTTCCTGAGGGCCAGGACTTTACAGCATTTTAATCCAGAAATCAGATTGGGTTACAGACCACGTATGAAATAAATATACTCAGGCTGGAGGAGTATTTGACCTAGGTCTGACAGCCTGGGCTTCTGTTCGTTAAGCAAATAAACTTCAGAGGCTATATTACGAGCCCCCCACCTGTTTCTTCTTAGTTCCTCCTTTCAAGGCTTTGCACTTTTGTTTGAAACCAGACGCTTGCCCTCGCACCCCTCCCAGCCTCCTCCCTCTGGGTTACCCTGACCCTCGGAGCAGCCTCCTGCCTAAGAAAGCTTCCTCAGGGACTGCAGAGCAGAGCAGCTAGGGAGGGCAAGGAAGAAACTACTGGTAGAAATTATTCTCCTGCGAAACTAGCAGGTTAGAGCAATGCTTTTTTCAAGAGAGGTGCCTGAAGTGAGGTCTCTAAATCCATGCCACAGATAACTGGGTCCCTACAGACCCAGTTTTTCAGATGTGTTGTTTATCCAAGTGGAATTCAACAGATCAGGCCCCTATCTGAAAAATCTGGCCCCTGTAGCTGTATGCTCTCTTCTCAGATGAATTATGAATTAAAAAAATAAATAAATAAAAATCCAGTGTCTCCAATAAATGGTTGCATTAAGCAAGTAAATCCTTCTCAAATACTGGATTAGGAAAAAAACCTCAACAACCAAACCCAAATGCAACTACTGTAATCTCACAGGATTTAGGTAATAAGTCTATAATTATTTTTGCTTCATAAAGGTGCCTGGGGCAGAGCAGGCTGGATGCAAGGCTCCAGGCTCTTCCCCAAGTCAGTGACAATTGAAAGTTATTCTCCTTCCACAGCCACCCGTAACCAGAGCTGACCAGCCCAGCACAGGAGGACACAAGCATCAACCCAGGCCAGACCCTGCCCTGCTCAGCATCTCTGTCCACAGACTGCGACAGAGACCAGGAAGCAAAGGAACACCAACACTGTTTTTGTATACCACCTCCTGAGGTTTAATGGACAATGGCTGAGAGTCAGCTGAGCGCAGACTCCCCCACTGTGCTCTGGTGCTGTGGATGACCAGGACACAGAGCTGGAGCTTTGGAGATTTAAGTTCTCATCTTGGCTCTGTTACAGTCTCCTCTGTCCCTGGGCAAAAAACTTAACCTCTCTCGCAGCTGGTTTCCACAGCCATAAAATAGGAAATAGTACTTTGCCCTATTTGCAAAGTGCTTTGAGATCCTTGGAGGCACAAGGCTATGGAAGTGTTTTTATTACCAGTATAAGAAGATATATTGATGGAGGCAGTCAATCCACACCATCTAGGAGCACAACATTCATTTTTTAAGCAATACATAGTTTGCTTTCTGTTCAATGCTAAACTTTTTCCGCTGCTCTGTGCCACGCAGAATTTATAAATTCAATGACAGATTAATCTTAGCAACGAGCCATTTGGCATGAAAAAGGGTTTCACAGGGAGCCTGCTTTTTCCTGTAAAGAGCATGCATTTAGGAGTGACTATACAGAGAAAGACCCTGTGCACTTATTCAAGCACAAGTCTCTGCCCTCCGTCATTACTCAGAATTAGAAACCCAGAATGGATTACTCAGATTGTTCCTAAGGTTTGTAGCTTTCTCTGCAGGAGAAGGGTTGGGTAATTGATTTTGACACTAATACCAGCACTATTCATATGCCCTGTAATATAATTCTGCAGTGACACTAAAAAGGCAGCCATCTGAGATCTGAACAAGGAAAGTGCTATATGATTTGCCCTAGACAACCCCAGCTATTTTAACAGCTGCATTGTATATTAAAAGCGAGAAATCCCAACAGAATTAAAAACAACAAAGTCACATTTGCCTTTGAGGAAAAACAAGAAGCCATAAACTTTCCTAATAAAACAATCCCTCCTGCTAAGTGCTCAAGGAATGGTTGAAAATGCTGTCCCAAAATACCTCTTTCCTTTGGAGGGCATCAGCCAGAGCAGAACTGCTAGCAAACCTGGGAACAAACAGATGCTCATCATCCATAGCCCCTGCATGCCCTTCTCCTCCCTTAGAGCAGAAAGCTACGTTTTCTGTGAAAGCTTTTCTGTGAAACACAGATCACTAATTCCGGCCACCTTTCCTCAAAGCCTAAGTAGCAGTGATGTAGCAAGCCTCTCTGGCAGAGGGCAGGTGCCACCGATGACGTTTTGACATGGACCAATCCTCCAGAAGCCACCACAGTTGCTGAACGCCATCTTCACGCCCAGAAGCCCCGCAGGGAGAGAGGAAGGGTTTTCCAGAGGGGCCCTACAGCAGCCATTCTGCTTTTGTGAATATTTCAGGCCTTCTCAGACCAATGTCTATCCTCTTCTTTATTTTAAGTCCATCTCTACCTGACCTCGTCATGCACAGCCCCAACAGTGACAGTGAGGTGCCATCACCCCCAAGAGGACATGACAGAGGTGTGTTTGCTGCTGGGAGCAGCACCACCTCCACTGCAGCACAGCCAGGACGAAGCTCCACTGCTGCTGGCTCCTGGCATGAATGGGAGCTGGGGGTAACTGGTGGTAGCCTCTGCACAGCTCTCACTAGGTTTGTCCCCATACACCAGGTTTGTCCCCATACACCCACTATGGAGATACTTTATTCTGCCACATCACCCTCCTCACAGGTACAATACCACATTCAATACCTTTCATGATGTGCTGTTCTAGTTAAGATAAACACAGAGATACTCCCACCATCTCCTCTTCTGCAGTGGACTGTGTCATACAGCTGAAGTCTTCTGAATACATGATCTGCTTGTGAAATTCAGTGTCAGCCAACTGTTTGGAACCTCGGCTTAATACAGCGGCTGCTGTGATCCTTTTCAGTCTCCCAGGGCTTGAGCCAAATTATGTTCTCAATTACACGGAAGTAGCAGCAGTTAACCCAGTGAAGTCACATGCTCTATACCACAGCAAAACTTGACCCCTCTATTTTCTTTTATATCAGCAATAGCTTCAAATTACTAAAAAAAGTTATTTCTGTACACATGCCGCTACTAACTGCTGGGGCTCTACAAACATGCTGTCTGTTAGTGAAGGATCTTATAGAAGGAAGTGCTTATAAACTATCAATCTCAGCTAAAAGCAGCATAAATATGAATTCAGAACTAGCCACTTTGAGGGTCCTCCTGACACCAAGTTTCCCATCTTGACGTTGCTTAGGAATGGTCTGCTTGGGCCAGTCCTACCGAGTTGATTACGTGTGGAAATTAGAGCTGTATGTTGGGGCATGTGTGTGTAGAGCAGTAGCTGTCTGTCCAGAGGCCCTTTCTGCCTCCTCCAAGCTTAGAAAGTGCTGTGGTGGGTTCCAACCAACTTCTGGGAGACCTTATGGGAAGGAAGGAAAGGAAGCACAGACAGCCCCACACTGACAGAAGTGGCGTTAGAGCTGCTTAGGGCTTCTTCTGTTTTTCTACCTCCTCCTCAACTCCTGCTTAGAGAAGAGCAGTACTGGTGCTGCTGAAAGGAGGAAGGAGGGAACTGTGCTGGCTTTCAGCAAAGAGGATAGAAAGGCACACAAGTTCTGCTCACCCACCCCCAAATGTAGACTGCTAAGAAAACTGAGTGCTCAAACAGCTTCACCAAACAGTTCCAGCCCATGGCAAAAGTTGCTTCACCTAAAAAAATGAAGAGGCAGAAAAAAGAAAAGGGGAAAGAAAAAAAAATAGAGAAGAAACCCTCCAGGATAGTTGGCAACACTGCAATAGTTATACAGGTTCTGGAATGTACAAAGGCTGAAATCAGAGACTTAGCATCTCTTTTGAACTTCAAAAACAACAAGTCTCTTCAAATCACTCTGTTAATTGGCTTTAAATTAGAGTTCTACGTTAATGAACAAATCTTTCGCATACGGCATGAAACGGATACGCTTCTAGATTAAGTTCCTGATCAACACCATCTGCCATTTCCATATGGCAATGGCAAACCAAAAGCACTAGGAAGAAGTCACTCTTGCCTGACTGTGAGGGGTCGAAGTGCACCCAGAACTGCCCGGTGCTTGGCACCATTTCTCTGTAATGTGATAACTTCAGAACATCACCTCCAGCCAGCTCCAGAAGATCTAGGGATATTCCAGGCACCAATGGGCACAACTCTGCCCAGGGAGGTAAAGGATGAAGACAAAGTATGGAAAAACACATGCTGGGTAGGAGGCATGAGGGAAGGAGGATTGTTTTCAAGGGTCATTTGCTGGATGTGGAAAAAGCAGGATGTTCCTGAAGATGGAAAAGAGCCTGGAAGACAGAGAAGAAACAAGGGGAAAGAGGGACGACCTAACAGATTGAGGTAGGTAAGATCTCACCAAAGAATACGAGTGAATGGAAGTACAAGCACAAAGCAGGCAGGCAATGACAATTCCTACAGAGAAAGAAAAGAGTAGAATGAGAAAGAGGAAGAAGGAGGCTGCAGACAAACCTGGCACCAGAGAAGATGGAGATACATAGTCCCACTGGGGCAGGGGAAGGCACAGTATGACATCTAGCATGGAAGACACAGGGCAAGGAGGCATGGCACAGGGAGAAACAAGATGGAAAACATGCCGGTAACTTGCAAGGAAGCAAAATGGAGAGATGCAAGGGTCTCTGATGGAAGAAATATGCCAAGGAAACAGCTCTAAGGAATGCACCCCTCCAGTGTCTTCTGTCCCTTTTTGTAGCTGGACTACTCAAGACAAAGATACAACCCACAACTTCATGTGGTGCCAGGCATATGAAAGGTACACCTCAGAAAGGGTCAAAAGTGGTGTCCTGCCTTACATTAACACTGACTACAGTGGCTTCCCACTTAAATCAGACACGGCCAGTAAGGTTAGTGGTGGTGATTAGAAATTATCACCATATGCACAATCTTGAAGTATTCAGCTACCTGCTCTGGCTAGCATTCACCAGCTGCATGCTTCTTTGAGACCTCCTGGCAACGACCAGACACTGATGGGCCCTGGACAGCAAAGAGTGTAATGCCAGTGTCTGCAGAGGGATACGCAGCACCCTGGAGACCCTCATCCTGGGCAGGACTGACATAGGATGTGGCACAGGACTTACGGGAGACATGCGCTCTTCAGGAATGTGAACCAGAGGCCAGGCTATCTGAGGACATTCCACAGCACCAGATGACAACACTGAGTCCACTGAATTGAAACGTAATTGGTGTTTCCCTTTCTAAACAGTTGTTTAATTTCTGAGCTGTGCTTACTGGAAAAAGGATAATATTGAATAAAGGAACTCAGATTTCACCCCTTCTTTGGGTTTAGCCTTCTGTTTGCATTTTTCACAAACACTAATGTCACTTTTATGTTGCTGCTTCCTTAACAAATACAACCAATTTATAAATATTAGATTAATATGAATTATTTCCCCACTTCAAATATATTTTCAAGTTGCCAACCTTAGAGCCCTGAACAGAAATTGTCTTTCAGATGCTGGATTATATATAATTACAATACATCATCAAAACATATGAGCAGACATAAAAGCTCAAAGCCAGACACAGATTCGGCACTGGTCCATGCTGAGGCATGCCGGTTGGGATACATGACTTTTCTTCCTCTCTCTCAGAATTTATCTTTGTGTCATACTTTGGAAGAACAGAAAAGATGAAGGAGTGAGGACTGGAGGGAAGAGCCTTTTGTGGTGGAAGAAAAAAAACAAAGTCATGCTTGTACTTTTACAAAGTCAAATCCTACATGTCTTATCATGAGAAAATTTTTACTATGTGAATTCCAACAGGCAAAAAAAACTGTCAAAGAAGATAATCAGGACACTCCTGCATTCAGATTCTGTGTTAGCATACTGTAAAAATATGAAGGATACTACCAAGTAAACAAAATTGCTCGAAAGTGATGCATCACCATTATAACTGGTCCATGAATCTTCACTTGGGCTTTGTTTATTTGTTTGTTTTTGTTGTAAGGGTGAGAGAACTTTGGCAAGAAAGTTGTTTAAGTTTTTTTTTTTTTGATGTAAATTCAAAGAAGTTTTCAATTTCCTATTACAGAATTTTCTGGAGTTTTGTTGTTGTTGTTTAAAACAACAACAACACCACCACCACAACAAAAACCAAAACAAATATTACCTATATGCGTACACGTGTATCTAACGAAAAAATACTGTTTCCATTTTAGGAAAACTTTGCATGCTGGAATAGGAAAAAAAAAAAAAAGAAAAAAAATAAGGTGAAGAAACTGAAAAAACCCCTTCATCAAGTCTTCATGCTCCAACAAGAGCAGAAACTGTTAATAACTAACATGTCAGATAAAATATCTGTGGTGCTTGGCAGATATACCAGGGTGGGTAACAGCTAAACACAGACTGTATTAAGACCAGGGTGGAGGACCAGCATTTAAACTATTTACAACAAAATTACACTCTAATTCCAAATCAGTAATAATTAACCTATTGACTTTTCATCAGCCTTATGAGTTAAAGATACAAAGAAAATAAGTTGCACATACTATGAGTGGAACAGAAACTGAACAGAGATGTTCATGCAGGTTCCACGGAGTGGGTGAGGGTCAGTGCAGAAGATCTGGCTAAAAGGAAAAGAGCTGCCTTGAAATCAGATTTGAGGGAGCTTTTGAAAAGATGGAAGTGAATGTTTTGTTGACTGGTGGTGACTGAAGGAGAATCTTCTCAGGGCTTCACTTCCGTGCAGCAGTAGTTTGGGCACTTTCAACTCTCATGAATGAAACCTCAAACACAAACCACATGCAGTGAAATTTAATGGGTTTGCTTTATGTAGGGGTGGGATGAATAATATTGTCTTGTAGTGACTAGTCCACCCATATGACATTGAACAGGGTCCAAAGCTTGGATAAGAAAACCCTCGTTTGGCTCCAGGAAGGAAAACCTTTATTTTGAGCAACGAAAGATGAACGACTGCATCCTTGCAAAAATCCCTATAGCAACTGGGTTCTTTCAGAACATTTTTCATTACAAAATTCTGGTTTATTTTTAAACATTCCAGTTCACTTCATCAGCATATTGAATGCTCCCTCCAGAGGCACATGTGTAAGTATGTAGGAGAGAAGCCTGGGAAGAAAACAAGAATGTAATTAAAAACAAAAAAGCAACACTTCAATTGGCTTGTGTTCCTCTGCTGAACACATACACCACACAAGCTGCTATTCCACACTGGGTAGAAGCACATATTGTCTTTGTAAGACTATAGTTGCCAGCTAAAGGCAGGATGCAGACCACATAAAATGGTTGACAGTTCATAAATGGAAGAATGGAGAAAAATTCATCCAGATGGGAATGGGAGAAAAGTTTCTAACAGGATCATAAAGTATTTGGGTTTGGAAGAGACCTATGGAGTCACCGAGTCCAGCCTCATGCTCACAAGTAGCAGCATATGCAAAGCCCGAAACTTTTGAAGTATCTGACAGTAGATGGGACATACCCATGAACTTCAATGCAGCCTAGTCTGCAAGGATAGAAGCACATCGGTGAAGATTCAAGACCAGGAGTCCTCGCAAGGAACTTTATATGAGGGAGGACAAAATTAATACTCTGGACAGTGCTCATTTCTGTGAGCTGCAAGTCAAGTTACAGGGTTATGGCTATATAAGATTCCAAAAATTAACAGTTAAGTAAGTGGTGAAAGGCAGAGCACCTCAGTTTTCAGCAGTGTAGGTCCAACTTCTACAGAGAAGAGAGACTGTACAATGGAGCTGACTGTCATTTCATGGAAAGGAATAAGTCTTTCAGGAGACAGGCTAAAGTATTCAGGAGGGTATTAAGCTAATGACAAAAGACAAGGGTGAAAATGAGCACTCATTTAGCCAGAAATCAAGATGTCAAGATTAAAATTAATCAAGGTACCAAGGGACTCAAAGAGAAAAGATTCCTTAATTGTGTAGATTCTAACGCTGCAAACCTGAGTAATAAACAAGAAGCGGAATAGCTCATTTAATACACAAATTAGTCCTGACTGGTATTACTGAATCGGGTGGAAATATTCATATGATTGGAGAGCTACAGTCACTTTACATATCAGTGACTGGAAACAAATCCAGAGTCATGAAGTTTGTCAGTGACAAATGACTGCAGACATGGTAAATAAAGATAACTGCTTTGCACCAGTGACATGCTCTCCATCCCTAGGCTAGATACAAAGAGTATATATTTTAAAACAATCACATACAAGGCCACACATCTGGGAAACAACTAATTAAAATGAAGACTGTGTTTTGAGAAACACTGGAGACAACCTGAAGTTTATGGTGGGCAAACAGTGGTTGACAAGTTCTGTGGAGGTTGCCAGAATCTCAGCAACTCAAGAAAATGTCCTTGTCCATACAGAATTTGAGAGGTTATAATCCCTTTCCTAACCCTGAATTGACTTACGGGAACACTCACACACAGCTCTGGTGTTCACAATCCAAGCAGAATGAGGAACATCACAAAAACTCCAGTGTTATCCATGAGAAAAATGAAAGAGCCCAAAGGAGTGGTGCATGCTGGATGACTTGTTCAGTAATATTAACATTTGTACAATCAGCAAAAATATGGCAACAGATGCTTTTTGACCCAGAGGTAAGAGACATTACACGAATCTACAGCTAAACCAATTACAGTTGCCTAACACCAACTGCAAAGACTAAGAGTTAGAAATCAAACTACAGAAATTAAAATTAGAAACAAGGCTCCCAGTTTCAACAAAAAGCAGCACTGAATTCAGGCTGGTGACAGACTCTCTAGCACTGCAGTGCAAACATTCTGTTCAGATATTTTTCCTGAAGAATGCTATAGTTTAAAACCTGTCACTGGACATGTATGGATTTAAGTATGGGAAAGTCCTCTGATGGTGTTATACAGAAAGATAAACTAGATCAGCACCTTCATCCTCTGTGATGTAATGCACTTATAGATCAGTATGGTATAAACAATTTGCCATACCTTCATAGATCAAAACATCTGCATTTATAATGACTGAATCTTACCATACATGGCTCTGCTGATAAGCAAAACTAACTTCTGCCTTCCAACTTCTCTACTTTTTTCTTTTATGATAAGGACTTAGTAAGACTCAAGTAATAAACATCCTCCAGAACACTGACAAACTCTAACGTGTTTACGTCCTGCCAATGGCAATGCTGCTGAGTGTACATTCCTTTATTATGTAGTTATGTCTACCATGCTACAAGGATTCTGATGACTGAGACAGATATAAAATCACTCACCAACAGAGCATCATGCAATTTTTGCTTGGTAACCTGTAAGAACTGACTTGGTTTCTTGGTCTGGCATGTAGCTGCCAGCATCAAAAACAAAAAAGAAATAAATAACACTGATTTATTTCATTCTCTTCTTGTAAAAGCTAGGGGGAAAACTGCCCTTCTCCCCACCCCAGCAGTGTGGAGAGCAGCCTACAGAAGACTGGAAATCTGAAGAAGCAGAACCTTCATTGCCCTGCAGTAACTGTTTCACTTACAGAACAAGCTGGGCTGTCATGCCAGCACATCTCACGTCAACAAAACTTACTGGAACAAACTCAAGCTAGCAGTAAACTTCTAGCAAATGTCCACAGGTTGCTATGGCTCAGAGGAACGGTTCATGAACCACGTTATGCCCATGCAATTGGGCAGTTGAAACAAGTGAAGCAAAAGAACTGCATTTGGTGGTAACCAAGGTAGGAACTGAGCACTGCAAACTGCATTCACTCTTGTTGAGCCCCCAGAACTGTTCACAGGCTATACCAGACTTTGGGGCAGCAACTGGTCTGGGTACTAGACAACACACACATGCACAAGATGTTTTTTACTATTTCACTAGGTAACTCTCAAATCATTAAGACCCTGTAGATACTTCCTTCTTGTCTGATTTTGTTCCTTGATACTATCTAATTCAGGCCAAAATACAAAGCATTAATATAAATTCTTCAGGACAGTGCCCTTTTATATGAGTGTGTGTGCATAGATACAGCTTTTTAGTACTGCTTGTAATAGAATCATAGAATAGTTTGAGTTGGAAAGGATCTTCAAAAGTCATCTAGTCCAACCCCTGCAAATAGCAGGAACATGTTGAACTAGATCAGGTTGCCCAGAACCACACCCAGCCTGGCCTTGAATGGCTTGGAGGACAGCACATCTACCACCTCTCTGAGCAACCTGTGCCACCGTTTTTTCCTCACATCCAGACTGAATTTCCTTTCTTTTATAACCATAATAATTATTTACCTTGTAGTTCTTGTACGTTACTTTGGTTGCATATTAATGCATATGATAATTATATTCTATTTCTGTATCTTTTTTTCTGCAGACAAGCTTGATGAGTTCTAGAAAAAACAGTCAAAACAAGGTAAGTCTTTTACCTCCCATCTACAACTCCCTCCCACCCTCTAACGTTTCATCTGCTCTTCTCCTCTAATCGTCTCACTCCTCCACAACCATCTCCTAAACCATGTCACAGCCACTTTCTTGCTTTCCTTGCCCTTTCTCTCTTCTTTCAGCTTTTTTTAATCCCAAACCCAGTCTGCTTTGGGCTGCCTCTCTCTAAAAAGCAAAATTTTGGTTTTGCCTGTAACTCACATTCCATGTTCCTCCTCATTCATAGCTAAGTTATATCCAGTCTTCCATACCTAGTTACCTCTGGGACTTCTCTCTACTGAATCTTCCCTGTATTTTAGTCACAGATCACCTTAGTTCATACCTGATTCTTTCCAACCACACAGAAATCTCAGTATGCCTCTCAAATAATTTCTCACAGTTGTCTGGCCGTGATTAGAAGGTGGCAAATGATGCCAAATTTAGAGGTGGATAGCATCTTGTTTGTTAACTCAGGTCTGAAATCTGGGGTGGTCCCCAGCTTTCTCCAACCTCATTTTTTGCCTCTAGGCCACCTCTGATTCCTGCTTCTTCGTTCTGCGCAATGTCTCAGAGCCTGGTGATTCCTTGAGCTTCCTGCCACTCACCTATGCATCTGAACATAAAATACTAGCCTTTAAGCAATTCATTTTCATTTAAGACAAGTTCCTTACATTGTCTCTAATGGGTACAAAGCTGGTTTCACAGCCATTCAGAATGTGGGAGCAAAGAGCATTTTCCTAGCTTGTCACTTTATTCCTGTCACTTTCCTTTACATCCTTTGATGGCATGCTCTTTTGTTTTGCCTCACCCATTGTCTCCTCTTTCAAAGCCCATCAAAGCCTACCACACTCCGCTTTCAATCTCACTGGCTTCAGGGAGACTTCAGCAAATGCATATGCACTTTCTTCAGTCAGGGCGTAAATATACGTTTTCAAGTCAGTTTGGTCGTAGAATCATACAGACCAGAGACAGCCATCCACTCCCAGTCTCAGTCATAGCTTGTTTTCACCAGTGAAACTACTGACTTGGAGTGCCTTCTGCTCTACTACAGGTCTCCAGGATGAGAAGCAGATCCCACTGGAAAATAAGGACCCAGTGAACATATTGTTAGGATTCATTGTTCTGATTTTAGGATAAATAAGGGTTCTTCAAGTTAGTCATATTTTTACTTAAGTAAGGAAATTATAGAACTCATTTATCATAATTCACTTGTCCTTTATTAAAAGAAAGAGCATATTTCTTATATCCCCTTGCTCTATGCATAACCCAAGAGTGTCACGGCACCTCACCATTCAGAATTATATGCTAGAAATACTGAAACACCTCTTCAAGTTTTCATCCTAATTGCTGTCATAACCTAGAACTTGACTGAGAAGCAAGTTAGGTTTCCCTCTACTGAAAAAATTAAAAACATATGTTACCTCCCATCTTTACAGTCATCCATTTGAGCCCAAACTGTCATAGAACTGCAAGCCCAGGGCTGGAGGACGTGTCACCAGCTGCAGATGTCCACACAATTTCTTGTCTTTAAGCCATGTCCACAGCTACCCACCATTTGGCATCACTGTGTCCTCTTCCCAGCTGTGTGAGACAGCTAAACACACTTTCTATTTTGGAACCAGTATCTCCACACTCAGGTTTTCATAGATTATTGCTAACTCATAAAATGTTTATTAGAAAAGCAGCTAGAGAACAAGAAATTGTTGTCCATCCGCAGATCATTCATAGCACACTGAGAAAACATTAGATGTCTTCCCTTAGCACTCCTGTAACTGAAGAGTGGCTCTTTGTTTATGTGAATATACCCAGCCAAATGCCTTCAGAGAAACAGACCTGAAGCACGCACAGGGTTGGCTTTTCATCACTGCACCCCACTGAGACTTTTAGAGCAGAGGACTGTTAGCTGTGAACATTCATTGATGTTTAAAGCCTTCTCATTTGCTGGCAGTGCAATGATACAAAACAGACACAAAGCCACGTGGCTCCTGCCCTGTCTTTCGGTTGGGACCTGGACATGACCACTCATACCATGTGTCTTGGAAAAAACTTCCAGCTTTACCAGACCTGTGGCCTTTCAGGCTACAGCCCCTACAGCTACACAACTGCACTGGCAGCAAAAGGCGTATTTCAGTATTGTGAGAATCAGCAATCAAAGGTACAAACCGTCAGTAACTCCAGCACTACATGCAAATTACAGTGTGTGTGAGACCTCAAAGCAAAGAACATCATGTGTAAATAACTCCAGGGAAAACACACAGAGGAAGAGGTCTATTTGTTAGAGGAAGAAATGATTCCTGTCTCATCAGGTGCAATGGAGCAACCCCCAACAACCAGGACAGGTTCACTGGGAAGAAAGGTGGCTGCACGTGCCACTGTACCAGCCCACTGTGCCACTGAGGCACTGTGTCTTTCCCAACAACTGAGATTATCACCAGTGAGCACAAAACCCTATATATAATTAACTGCAGCACCTGCTTTGGAGGAGAACAGAATAAGCTACAACCTATCAAGAGAAGCGATAAAATAAAGGCTCAAAAATTACCATTGTTTCTAAAAAACCCAGGATGCAATTTCCTGAAGTACGTAACTCTGTCTCTATGCAAAAGTGCACAAGAAACCAAACAGACACTGAAATAGAACTAATTATTGCCTACCCTGTTTTGCTTTTATCAAAGTCAAGGGAAGAATAAAATAAAGTTACAATGAAAAGGGTATTTTTAATGCATTTTCTCTTCCATGACAGTACATGAGGATAGACAGATGACCAGTCAGACAGCTTTCCATTCAAATGCATCTTAACACAGATTGAAATGGTTCTGTAAGTACTTTTTTTTACTATATGTTCATTATAATAAGGAACCAAAATTACTAGCTTCAAGAAGAAAAAAGTGAGCTGAAAAGTATATGATAGTCCCAAATATCCAACAAAAGAGTTTCAGTAGACACCCATTTAAAACACATTTAATCAAATTTGCTTTGGCTGAGACACTCTGGTTGCCCTGCTGATCATCTCTCTAGATCCACAAAATCTTAACCTACTCTGATCACAGCAGCACACAGCACAATTGCTCTTCAGGCCATCCTTGGAAATTTCTCTGTTGTCCCTTCCTGGAAGGGGGTTGCACTAACTAATTCTGCTGTGCAATATCAGGGCTAATCACCAACGTACTTAACAAATGCAAACATGCACACCTTTCCAAAGCTCTTTTCCCAGAACAGCTTAATTTTACATTGATACAGGACAGTGACAACCAAAAAGATGTGTAGGTTTCTAGAGTTACTCTTTGCTAGCAGAGGAAATAAGCACAACCATGTACCGACAGTCACTTTTCTCATCAAGTTTTAGCTTTTATTGGTCTTGGGTCCTCTGAGGGATTAAAAAGTCTTACCTATCCCTCCCACACTCCCTCCTATATTTATTTCTCTGACCCACAAAATCCCTCTGCCTTAAGCTTCCAGCTTTAGCTTTCACCTTAGACAGGACCCTTGCTGGGAAGAAAAATGCCCTCTAATTCTCCAGTCCTTCCCAAACTTCCTGATCTGCCAGTAAATCCTGGTGCTAATGCATCTCACCTTCTACAGCTGGTTCCTTTGTTCTACAGAGGGTCCATCACTGTTGTGCACCCCCACAGGAGAGGCTGAAAAAATTCTCCTTCACAGTTGTCCTGAGAAGTTTCTATCTGTTTGGTGAACACTTGAAGTCCAGAGGTTGATGATGCGCCTCTCCACAAACATCAAGTCATGCCAGGATGCAGCAGTTACATATCCTCAAGCAGACAGACTCCCCAAATTGTCACAGTGCTGCCTGAGGACTGTCATGCTACAACAGACAAATGGTCCTGCTCATCCAACACCCTGTCTGACAGCAACCACTGATGGATTCTTCAGTCTAAAATACAAAAAGGTCATTTTCTTTGGCTCGTATCACAGCAAGGCAGCAAAGGACAAGGAATTTTGCAAACGGGGAAGCAGATGATTTCTTTGTGCTACACAAGGCGAAGTGAGAAAGTGAGGAGGAATCTCTATCATAATGTGTGAGCTTGTTCGTTTGTAGGCAGAAAGTACTGAGAGATCCTCAGACCAAAGATGGCACAGAAGCACAAAGTACTATCACCAAGGATCCTCTAGATTCAAATGCTGTAACCAGAAACACAATTACCTTATCACAGAAATGTCTCAATCTTTCTTACAACTTGCAGAGCTCCATGCTATTTTACTAAATGCACCATACACATACTTTCATTTCTGAAGTTAATCACAATTGCCTTACAGGAGATTAACACCATAAAGCACTTTCACAACTGACGTGTCTTTAAAAAAAAAAATCCCAGAGTTAAACTTGTATAAATAATGTAAGTGACATGGAATATAATTATTAAATGTTGTCATTTTTGAAGAAAATTAATTAGCAATAGCTGTAGCTGTCTTGTGTCTATTTAAGCAGTGTGTATCTCAATTAAAATTTAATTGCAACAGATTCAAGCACAGCAGGGAAAAGTGATGGAAATGAAAAGCAGCCTGATCCTATATTGCCGTCTACAAGAGAAAACGTCGCAGAAACTGAGGGGGAAGGGGATGACGGAGGCAGGCAGGTAAGAGCAAATTCACAGAACCATGCTGCTGAGCAGTCAGGTGGCTGCTGTTTGTTCACAAAGCAGCTGATGGGTATCAGACACACCAGCACAAACAGAAGTAAAACCAGCTGCTGTTGGAAGAGCTATTGCTTTGTATCACAGTCAATATACTTTCATACCTGTTGTGGTATGAGACAAAATCCATCTCCATGTTACTGTGCCTCCCTGAAGTCATTCTGCAGAATTGCTGAAAACCCTGATTAGGACCAAGAAGAGCTTTCCTTAAGGAAGAACCAGAAAGAATTCGGATACAAAGTCCTTCTGAAGCTCAAAGTCACTACAGGTACAAAGATTTGTTTTGAAGAGCAATAACCCTCTCCAGGTGACTGAGAAGCAGCTGGGGTCTTATATGGCTTTGGATATCTTCTCCAACAGAGGCAAAGTGTGACTCTGGTATCACCATCATTCACAAGTGGAAAATTTTGGATGTTCATGACAAGATGTTCTAAAGAAATTACACTGCCAGGAGTTAGATACTCTGACCATCTCTGCATATATGTGGTGTTCCAGAGCGTCTCTAAGAAGTCCAGCAGCCAGTCCATTACACTGCTTTTAAAATATGATCTATGTCTTAACCAAAGTACTGAAAACAAAGCTTTTCCCCCAACATTCATTTCTCAAGATCTAAGTTATCTACAACCTGCTTACTTGAATGAATAATTCACATCTCAGACAAAAAGGGAAAAAAATTATCAAGTATGACTGTAGATGTGTAGGATGCAAATCATACTCTGAGAGGGGAGAAAGTTGCATAATCCTGAGTTCATGTATAACAGGTAAATAAAACTGGAACCGAAAATGAAAAGTTCAAGCCTTAAAACCTGGCCTAATTAGAAAAAACTTGCATCACTGAACTATATATGTGTTCATGTGTGTTCTGTTAGGACTTATTCAGCTTCCAAATGAAATTAACATATTCCCGCCAAATTCCAAGGGCACATTCGCTTTCGACCTAAAAATCAAATTATATTGTTTCTGACTGCCATCATAATTATAATGTAAATTTACAGTACTTGATCATTTTGTTGATGATGCTAGAGTCATAACAGACTCCAACTCATTCCCCTACCAGTATGCCCAGTTATAAAAAATAACCCGTTGCTTTCTACTGTCAAAAATAATGATAGCAACCTGAAATGGTATGTTATATATTAAGCACAGAAATAGTAATGATGATAACAATAGTAGTCATAACAACAGTACTTTCACAGTCTTAAAATGTTACTAAGGTATAGGCATGATATAGCCAATAGTGAAATTAAGATTTCATAAACATTTTATAAACCTGATTCAGTTTTAGCTTAAAAACAGACAATCTAACTGCTGGTTTGTTACCAAAGGCTTAGATTAAAAGTGAAAATAAGCATACACACATGATCTAGCATGAGAGTCTGCAGTTATAACTCTATTATATACCCTTCCTGGTAGTAGCAGATGGTATAATACAACTTGGGAAGTTCAGGCTGGACATTCTGAAAAGCTTTTTCTCTAGGCAGGCCGTGCAGTGCTAGAACAGGCCACCCCAAGAGGCTGTAGAACCTCATCTCTTGAGGTTTTCAAGACTCCACTAGACAGGCCATGTGGATTCTGTGATTCTACACAACTGGAGTTGAGAAACCTCAAGATCATCCATTTTGATAAGGACCCTCTGCTGCTGGTGCTTGAAATGTTCAGCATTGACCCATTTCAGGCTGCCATTCCAAGGCCACTGTCATCAAAGTACAGAGGAACTGCTGCGTTTACCAGGATGCCTTTTTGCTAAAAACAGTCTCAGGTACACATGAAGTTATGCAAGAGAACCTGCATCGAAGGTGCAACTGATGATGAACAAGCTGAAATATGAATTCAAAATATTACTTCCTTCTTTAAAAACAAAACACTAAACATTTCACTGGAGAAATATTTAACTTTCACACAAGATGATCAGCAACTGCTTTCCTTCTGCAAAACAATCCAAATTTTGGGGAACAAAAAACAAAACAAACAAAACAAACCCCCAGCCTGATTTACAAAAGTCCGCAATATTTTTTTAAAGGTTATCAGATGTTTTCTATCTCAGCCTAACTAAAGCCTGAAGGAGACAGCCTGTTCACTGGATCTTACAGATCTAACGCATAAAGCACATGCCTGTTTACAGCACCCTTATACAATTTACATGTAAGTTTCCTGAATGTTTTCAAATACACTAAATAAAAGGGTGCAATTTCTTTTAAAAATCTGTTCAGTTTTCTGTGTATTAACATATAGTTATGTGCAGGTTTTCTTTTGTGTACTAGTAACTGGGACTTAAGGCAATTTTTGTCTCAAAAGTTTTCAGCTCGCTGTAAAGCTAAACATGTATAAATTTCAGGCCCTGAATCAGACTGTTGAGCATACTTTTCATCACATTGCATTATTTGGTCTTCATTTAGCTGTCACAAAACCATTTCCTTTCGTCTACAGATTAATTACAGCCTGGTGAGGTTTCCGCACAAATCCCTTCATCCACTGGAGCCTCTGCAAAGGCACAGTGATTCATGCAGTATCTATCCCTCTGGAAGGGAAAATAAAGCTGAGGCAGGACACGCAAGCTGTGAGCGGATCCGATATCAAAAGAGCTGGAGCCTCCAGTGAACACCCAGCCGTACCAACACAAATAAGTTTCTGAACAACTTGTGCAAGAGCCACAGCTAAACATGAACCACCGCTTTAGTTCAGTGCTAAGCTGATTTAGATACACCATTCATTCATCTAGGACTAAAGATGACAAGGCAGGAAGCATCACTCAGTAATGAATTATATGTGACACAAAAAAGCCACAGGTGTGGTTTGAGAGACTATGCACAGAGCCGCTGCAGCCCTGGATTCCAGCTAATTGCTGTAAGTAACTATGGAAAATGGACAGTGGGAACCTCCGCATAAATGTGGAGAGCAAAGCAGTCCAAGAACACATTCCCACTTGTTCAAAGCAGCGAGATACACCATTTAAATATGTCAACTGTATCTGATGACGACCATGTCAGTATATTAGGTCTGGATGGTTAAATACAAAGGGCTCAATTCTCTGCGGTGCCAGAACCGTGCTGTCAGTGAGCTGGCGGCTGCTGCCTGCCTCGCAGCTGCCTGCTGGCCACAGGCAGAGCTTTCACTCCCACCGCTTGCTGCATCTCGCACACAGACGCAGTCTGGCAGCACAGTGCAGAGCAGCCCCTGACTTCACCCATGGGTGCCCACGTCTGCAGGATCTCTTCTGCCTGACTGAGATGGAGGGGGGTGCCCTGAAGTATGCTCAACCTTCTGCTTTCTGCCCCTTTATTTGGGGCACACTGGGAAGTTCCTCTCCTTTAAAGCAATGTGGATTGGAGAAAGAGAAGCAAATATGAGGACTGTCACATATTAAAAACCCAAGTATAGAAGGCAGATCTTCTAACATCTAAAATGCAACAGAATAGGTCCCAGCTTCTGATCAGGTCAGGGCACAACTCTTCTGTGGCCTTGACAAAGTCACCTCTCTGCCATGAGCTCCCAGCAAAACTATCCCAACAATCCTCTCCTGCCAGCTTCTTCCTACTGCGCAAGCGGAGCTGTTTTACCAGCTGCTATGGGTGTGCATAAGGCCACTTGCGTGGCACGTTTAGCAAATAAGGGCTAAGCAACAGATCATGGATTCAGCTGAACTCATCCTTGCAACCACTGTTGATGCTTGTTCACCTTTTCTCCTTCACAGCAAAATATCCTTAACTCTGGTGGCAAGTGAGATCAACTTCCATTCCTACCACATGGGAAAGTTCTCAAAGGGCTGACTTCAGGACAAAAAAGTCTATGTAAGAGCCCTCAAAATGAATACACACTTACCCCACCCTCTGTCACACCTAGCTATTCTCTAAAAGACAGCATATTAGAGTCCTTGAAAGGCCTCCTATGTATCTGATCAGATATACAGAGCACAGACATCTCAAGACCAATGTTTGCTGTTTCCTCAGTGACATTCAGAATGTATTTTGCATCCTTCCGTGGAGAGGAGCTTTGTTCTTTGGTTTCAATCTATTTCCCCCCTAAGGTCGGGCCATCTGCTGCAGGGGGACCCTGTGGCTTTTGGGCAGGTACCCAGCAAGATCCACCCAGCCACCAGGGACAATCCCAACAGTATTCTGGCCTCAAAACCACGCAGAACAGCTAATCCCTTCCAGCGTAATGTCCTTGCCAACAATAATCAACTGGTGTTTTGGAGAAATCACCAAAGAGAGGGTTTGTTGGTTTTTGTTTTCTTTTTTTTTTTTGTCTGGCTTTAAATGGTATTAAATATTTGCAGCCCTCTTCAGTAACAAAAGACACAAGGAAAGAGGAGCTAAGGGAAAAAAAAGTCCTGCTTTAGTTTTTTTTGCTGAATTTGGAAAGGTTCCTAGATCAAAGCTCAAAAAGCTGCAAGTTTATGTAAGGCACATTAGCAGTGCTTAGTGAGGCAAAACTACTGAACCGTGTAAGAAAGACAACCAACCCAATCTGGAGGATGTAATCAATGGACAAACTTCAGGAAGAACAATTCACCAGGAGGAAGTGTGCTGAGAGCCTTCACACAATTCAGTGGGAGCCACCCTGAACACAAACCCAAGGCAGGTCACAGCATGCAAAAGCACCAACAAGAGGAGATACACTTTAATTCATGAGATTGTATTTTACAAGAAACGGAGCCTCTAGGGAAACCATTATTCTCATATAGATGTACTCCTGTGAAACAGAAGAAAAAATACCTAGACTCCCTGATGCGAGAGGTCAAACAATTACGAGTTCCTTAATTTCATATCCAGTTGGGAAATTAAACAACAGAACTATGAAAGCTTTACACTTCATTTTGAGGAAAGTGGCAATTTAAATTAATTTTTTTAATGTTATAAGAACCGATGACTGAGTAGAGGAGGGGGCTTTTCCCTAGTGACCTTCCCCACCACCCTTTTCAAACAATCTTTCTCATTCAACGGAAAAATAAATAAATAAATCAGGGGAACACGAAGTCTTTCATGAAATACTGACTCTTTCACAGACAAAACACTAAGTGTACCTTCTTATTAAGCTGTTTTATTACATTAATACTCTTCTCTGCACAACCCAGTGATCTTTGTCCACAATGTACTCCTCAGAATTGGGAAGTTTGTCTTCTGGAAAGAAGCAGCATCCTTTCCTGGTGCTACAACATTAAGCCACACCTTACACAAATGACATAGAAAATGGGAGATCTATGGTCCATCTACTTTTGGGCTGCATCTCATACAGAAAAGCTTCTGATAAATCTCAATGGAAAGACTTTGACTCTTCCACAGCCCCATGAGCTGAACCATGGTCAGAAATATGTTCTAGGGTTTTATTTGCAAAGAACGTGCTCAAGGTCCTGCCCTTAGACATGGCTCTAAGTATGGAGCAAGGTAGGTCCCCATAACACAGGACGGACATGGAAGAGAGAGATTTGGAGGGCACACCAAGAAACCTACATGGTTTCTGCACTGGCTGTATTCATAGCATTCCCATAGGACCGTCTTGTCAGCAAAGGGCTGCAATCTTGAGTTACATGCTGCTCTCTCAGAGCTACCCAGCACATGGTATATACAGAATGTGGTGGCAGCAGCCACACAGCAAAGAGCTACAGCCAGGAAGAGCGTGTGATTAATACGAAAACATGCTAATGCATGACACAGAACAAACAGGCTCAGGATACTTGACTGCGAAGAAAACAAAAACAGAAAAAAAAAAATAAAAAAAATAATTTAAAAAAACCCCCCAAAAAAAACCCAAACAAAAAAAAACACAAAACCAAAACACATCAGCTCTTATGCAGAGACAGTGAAAACAAAAATAGTGTCTGCACATACAGCTGTCCATAGGGGATAAAGACGAGAAAAAGAATTGAAAGCTTTGTGTTTCAAGTACGGAAAAAATCTGAGTAAGAAGGTTTTTGGGGGGCCAGAAATAATCCATGGAACATCTGCTAATGGGTTCAATGGGTACTGTTATGCTGAGGCTCAAGAGATTATTTTTTTAAATTTTACACCTAAAACCAGCAAGGCAGCAGAACTTACATTCTCATTACAGAGATACAGACTCTGGCACCCACATGTCACTTTGCAGACATTAAAGATTTTCTAATTAAAGACAAGTCCATTTGTAAGACAGATGATTCCAGTTTACTGGCAAGCCTGTTGGGAGACATGACTGAACTACAGCTAAAGGCATGCACCTCACAAGCAGGATAGACCAAGGCGGTCAGTTGGTGTCCCCAGATGCTAGTGCAAATTGTAGGGAGAAAAATCACACAGCTGTAAGTACTGAGAACCAAAGTAGTTTGTGTCTTGATGCTGTAAGCAGTTGGAGAAATGGCAGCTGGACCTACAGTTACAGGGATGTAGAAACGTCCAGTCAGAAGAGGGAAAACACATCAGCCTGACACTTGTAGGCTGCAAACTGCTGGTGTGCATCTGCTCAGACCAGCCCCTGGAGACCAGCTCTGCTCCTGGAGCTGCTCAATGAGAGATTCAACTCCAGCTGCAGCATAATCCTAGTCACTGATAAGCAGCAGTATCACTGTAACTCTGCACAAGCAAGACTAAGTGCAGATAACACCTAGCGAAACCACTGCAAGGCCAACTAACTGAATAAAATAAAAAGTCTAAGACAATATTATTTAGCCTATGTGATACCTGACATGCACAATTACCTCCAGTGGCCTGGGAGGTCAAACAATGGATTTTTTTTGTTGTACTTTCCTGCACACATTATCTTCAAATTTGTGCCCCACCGGCCGTCACAAATGCAGCTTGTCCCAGAAACCAAGAAAGCAGCTTACACAAAACTGAACCTGGCAGGCTATGATCCTACCATCTCTTCTGTTTCCATCTTCCTTCCCATTCTCTTGCACTCATATTAACGCAATTACAGTGTCAATCATTCAGGGAACTGATCCTGCCAAAAGTTGATTCTGAGAAGAAAGAGAAAAGGGGGAAAAAAAAAAGATCAGTTTTCAACATCTGAATGTGTATATTGTGTGGCCACATCAGTGCCAGAGGGGTAAGGATGGAAACAGGACTGTAACAGCTGGATCAGTTTAAGCTGCCTTTGACCAACATCTTGCAGAGGAAAAAACCTAAATACAACTTCTCATATGAACAGCAGAAACTGGGAAGCCTGGTGCAGAGGAGCCAGAAAAACCCATGAATATGCCTCCACGAGGCACCTGGGACAATTTTTCAGCCTCCCAGAGGGTGGCATTTGCACTGATGGGACTCATGATGGGTTCCAGACAGGGCATGTGAGCTCCAAGTCTTCTGACAGTGTCCCTGAGAAACTGTCACTGATCAAGTGCATTACCAACTGGAGCAATTCTGGAAGTCTTCTGAGATGGGAGAGGCCTCCAGGCAGCAGCTAAAGAACAGCACAGTCAGGAGATGTGTAAAGCTCTTGACTACTCTTCATTATCCTGTCTTCTTAAGCTTTATTATAACTATGTTTAAAGCATTAACCACTGGTTTTAAAAAAAAAAAAAAATGCAAACTGGGTAGTGGGGCTTTCACACAGAGTCACACTGAGGGAAGTCAGAGGGCCAGTAAGGCACCCCTTCTCAATAGCTGCTCCTCTGGAGACATTCTCCTTCTTAGCCCAACAGCCCACCTGCTTTGTTTCAGGCTGGAGTGCTTTAAGTTCCCAAGGATACTTCTGGTCTTTGAGCAACACAAAATTTAAATTTTTGTTTAAATTTTAAAGTTTGCTAACCCAAAAGATTACAGCCTCTGGTGGGGTAGCTGAGGTTCTGAACTGGTTTTATACCCCAGTGACAGAAATCCATGTCACCTAAGTGCATCTCCTAAACATGTCGCGTCACACAAGCAGGCAAGTCTGACTAAATTACTAAATATCCACCTCTTTCCTTAGTCACTTTAAACAACCATCTCCCTCCAGCTACCACAACACATGGATGGCCCTGCAGATTGTCTCATCTTTTTATGCCTGATCAGACCCTGTACCAAGTTTTACAGAGCTTTGTTTCTTCAACTGTGAAATGAGGAAAACTCTGCTGACTCCTCTCTGTTAAAATTCTTTCGCTTGTGTTTTGTAAATGGTCTTAAAGAACATTTATCCCAATAAGGAGTGCTGTGCAAAGTATTTTAAGAGTTCCTGTAAAGCACACTGCGTGGGATCCATAAAACAACACTGCTTTTTATCTCTCTGCATGCCTGCCGCTACATCTCCTGCGTTAGCATAACAAAGTTGATGATGGTTAAGCATTTTTATGTTTTTACAGATTTTTGGAGGGTAAAAGAACTACAGCCAATGGCTATATGTGTGTGGAAGCACAGTAATCAAAGCAGAGGAAACAGACCAGTGGTGTCTCGAGTAAATCTCAAAGTTTTCCAAATTGAACATTCTTGAAAACTGATATTCTCACCCTCCTAAATCATTGCTCATGGCTGGAAATCCTGCTTCCAGAAAAACATTTGGAGCCCCTTTTTGTGCAGTGAGGTATGTAAAGAAAAAATCCTGCAGCCTGGAATTTTTACTGTGGTTTCTAAAAAGCTGCACTGCTGGAAAAACTCAATGGAAAGTGCAGTTTTCTGTGGATGGTAAAGAACTACTTTTTTCCATGCACACATGCAGAGGGTTTTGCTTGCACGGCTGGGGAGGAGTGGCTTTACCCCCTTCCCCGGACAGCAGGCAGGGTGTGAATGTGGAATCAGTCACTCACCCACAGGCTGCTCTATTTCCTGGATTTAGTGAGTGGTCTTTGTTGGAGCTGAAAGGCTGCAGCTGGGGTGGAGGATACAAGTTCACCAGGGGTTATTCAGCTCCAGACAGTCTTCATAAAAGCACAAGTAAGTCAGAGCAAACTTTCTTAATATTTTTTTCTTTTTTGCCTCCCCCAAGCAATGAACTTCTGAACTCTGTTGAGTTAAGATATGACAGGACAGTAGAGGGCTGCTAATTTGAACTTTGCTGATCTGCACAGCCCATAATTCACACACACACAGAGCAAACCAGTTTTTCCATACTTCTCAACAAAGATTTAGTAGTGGAGAGTATGGCTGCAGTCTGCTATTACTTAGACAGCTAGGTTTTCCAAAACACACAAAAGTACATCTACTGTATCTGGAAACAACTAATATTTTAAAGCACCCTGCATGCATCAAGCCCATGAACCAAATACATTACGTGATGTATTATCCTTCTGTTTTTATTACGTACCTTTGCTTCGTCACTAATGAGTGGGATTAAATAATTCTTACATCTGTGAGTAAATTCACAAGACAGCTCTAAAATACTGAGGTCGCAAAGCAGAAATGAAGTAACTCAGACATTTCTGGTTCATTGATTACCTACTGACAACTGCTTGGGTACCTCCATTTAGTTCCCATGCAACTGGTGATCTTCTGAGCCGCTTCTCCAACTGAGCTCTGCTCCAGCAAAACTGCATTTCTGACTGGCTGTACACAACTCTATTAGCAACAGCTACACACGGCATATACGTATCAGCATGTATGTAACAGAGGTCAGGAACCTCCTGTCACAAGAGGCTTCCAAAGGAAAACATCAGGTTGATTACACTGAAAACACCTGTGGCTGTGCATCAGTTCCAAGTAACCACTGGTGGGATGGGCCAAAAAACTGCCCCATCTCTCACCAGCTGTCCAGGCAGACAGACAAAGCCTCCAGCTCTGAGGTTCCCAGGCAGCCTCATCTTATGGGCTGCCTTCTGCACCTGAGAGCCTGGACACCCATCCCAGGACATTGACAGGAGCAGAAAGCTGGTGAGTTCCATGAGCAAAACCTCTCATGAAGCTTGGAGGGGCTTTCAGCCCCCTGCTTTGTCAGGGCAGACAGCTGCTCTCCTTAATTTCGGAATCATCAGCTAAAACCAGTTGTGTTTTTGTTTTTTGTTTGGTTTTGTCTGTTTGTTTTTTTGTTTGGGTTTTTTTTTTTTTTGTGCTTCCAGAGCAAAGACATGCATGACATTTCCTTTCTGTGAGACACTTTTAAGAGCTTTATTGGGAAACAGTGTTAATTTTCCCAAAATAATTCCCCCAAAAGCAGAAATATCAGTTAGCACCAGCTGTAGTTATATGACAGTTCCTTTCTTGTCAGACAGCCAAATTTGAGATCCATCTTATCCTTGGGCAAATCCCTTTACAACCTTTCTTTGCTCCCCTTTAGCCAAACACATGAGTTTCCAAAGACTGAAGAATCCTGCATGTGAACTGCTTGGAGAGAAGGTGGTGATTCATAACACAAGGGAAACGTGTGATAAACCAGAGTAGCTTATCCCAGCTGTTGAAAGGGATGTGTAGAAATCCATGCACCACTAAGATGCCAGGTTTCCATTTTCTTTGGCTATTCAAAGGGAGAGATGAAATCTTTGCATCCTGCCAAATTGTAGCCCTACTGGAATGTTGCTGTTGTTTTGACAAACTGCAGCTTACTAGAGAAAACTGAATTTTCACATCATAAAGTTTCTTTAAGCTGGCTTCAGGCTTCATAGCTGCAAAACCTCAGCTACAAAAATGTTACTCAAAACCAGGAAAGTTTAAGGGACCATCACAATCATGTGTCTGAACCACATCTCCAAAATCTAAAGCCTGGTTTGGCAACTCTCAATCATCCCAAGCAGCACTTACACACATGGTTTACCCAAATCCCGTGTTGCTTTTCACTGGGTGCTAAATATATATGATTAAGTCCTTCTGGCTCAATACAAACCAGAGTTTAAGATCCATTTTGATCAATATCAGCAGTTCTCTTCTCTCTACGCTCACATGCATACACATTCCTACAACAGCTATCAGGATTTATAGGTGTAAACCATAACAAGGGAAGACCTATTCAGGGAAACAGCACTGGCTGGTTGTTAATTATTTCACCTTCATTTCTACATTTCCAAGGGAGTTTTAGCCTAGTGTAAGTCTCCAGCCTGGCAGCTCTGGAAGTCATTTGCGAATGTCTGTGCTGTGAATGGAGCGTACTAGGCACTACCAGGCAGGGGCAGCCCACTACTAGATTACATGACCTCATCAGCAAGCTGCCAGGACATTGCTAAACCTGCCTTATCACTCACTTATCTGATGCTAATTTATGGGTGCTGGAGCTTCAGTTCACCACATGGCACAGACTGATGGAACCCAGCTCCAATGCTGCCCTTCTTTCTGGCCCTCACAAGAGATGCTGAGGACACAGCTCAGAGTCACGGCCATTCAGCTTCCCATCTTGTCAGGAAAAGTGACAAGAAATCATTCATCCAGCTTTTACATACTGCAAAGACAGCTGATTTTTCAGAACATCTCAATAAATCCTGAGAAATTTGTTCTGCATTAGAACACAGTATCCTGCAGTGCTGGCAGGTGGCCTAGACCATGCACCTCCAAATTCTACAGGACATGGTGGAACACAGGTGGGGACCATCATTCACCAAGAATCTGACCTCAAAAAAACCTCAATGCATACAGCACCATCAAGCTGTGGTCCAATTCCCTGGTCAGGGAGCCAAGGATCCCCATTCCCAGACACTAATATCAGTTATCCTGATACCCCTGACTGTCCACCTGTGATTTAGGTTTTTAGCACTTGCAGCTGGCATGTAATGCTCAGGCATTTTTTTAAAACACTTTGAGAGCTACAGATACAAAATACTTGTATGTGTGTTGATGGGCAAACAGCCCTTAGTTATCACAACCTTCAGTTACTACCAATCTGGATTTTCTGTGAAATGAGAATGCAATAAAGGAAAAAATTCCATCATCTATGGCTGGTGCTAGCTTCTCAGATATTTTAGTAGAAGTGCAAAGTGAGTGAATTATGCACCTCCAAGGATGAGCTAGCTCACCTGTAGCGTATGGCTGCTAGCAATAAATGAAATACGAACTCTTACAGGTATCTTCCTTGGACAAAAGAAGCCTATGTAGGTTTTTTCTCTGGGAAAACAGACTACAAAAGTAACCGAGAGCCATGTTAGCACCCAACAAAGCAGAACACAAATACAAACTACAAGTCAGAGCATTTCCTACTCTAAGAGATAAACAAAATAAACTTCTGTTGACACAATGCAACTTATGACAGAATAACTGTTCCATTGCTTATTTATTAGTTTTTAAACCCCAAGCTTGGCCTCCAATGGATCTTGTAGAGACACATCTTATTTATACATAAACAAAAATACGTACTGTTAGCATATGCAGCAAGTATAGAAGGCCTAAATCCACCCCCGTGGAATGCTTAAGCTCAAAATCAGAGGTAGCACACAGTTTTTACATGGAGTTACAAGGCCACTGAATAGTATAGCACATCAACAGCACTTGCAATCCTGAAGCCATTAGTTGAATCCAGAGAATTTCTCCTATCGAAAGTTTTCATCTGTGCAGACCAAACTAAAGAGCAAGCTTTGAAAGCTGGAAGAGATTTCACCAAAAGCTAAATAATTATAAACATTTACTCTCAGAGGCCCTCAGTGCTGGGCTGAGGAGCAGGACTCACAGGAGATAAAGGCAGGGCCCTAGTAATTGAGAATGAAAGCCTAGGAAAAGGCACAAGGCAGTGGACAAATTGTGCAATAATCTAGTACAATTAGCTAAAATCTCTCCAGCCTTAAAATGCTGCTAAAGTAAATGAAGTGTATATTTCAAGTCAAAATAATGTGATTCCATAGTGTGGCCTTCACGTACACATGTTTATGTGTTTTCCCATATGGTACAATAAAAAGAAAGGTATGTTCCTTGCACTTGCCTGACTCCCTCGATTTGAGCTTCTCTTTGGTCCTGCCAGAAGGTGGGTTTGGCTGCTGGTCTGTCCTCCTCTTAAAGGGCAGCCAGAAAACACCTGTTTCACAGTAGAAAGGGAGAAGTGAGGGCTATGCACATCTGAAACTCTTTTGCAGTTGCTATGGGGAAATGTAAGGAGATAAACTACCGGCTGATTAGGCAAATATCGAAGGCAAATGAATCCTTTCACTGCACAAGCTGGCTCAAGATTGTTCATTGCCTTCAACAGATAAGGAGGGAGGGCATCTTTTTTTCTTTCTTACACTGATAAAATTATACTTACCATGCCTTATACAACTGCACCGGTTGGCTCTTGCAGCTCAGGCCTCTAGGAACTGAATTTCTGAAGCTTCTGCTGGCACCTCATGGCTCCCACCCATCTCCGTGGCCTTTCAGCTGCAGATTATCAACCCACACCAACAAGGTGGAAATACTCCAAATGCTCTAGGCCATAATCCAGCCCCGCTGTGAATGATTATTTCTAAAATATAAGCTTGGGAATTGGGTGCTACAGATACACCTGTAGTAGGGTAGAGGAAGGACTGGAAGTTTCAGACGCACACTGACATTTTGCAAGGATACTCCAAGATCTCCATCACCAAAGAAAGTGGGCTGGACTGCTATGGTGACCCCAGAAGTTGCTGCAGTTTATGCTGAGATGTCCTTTCCCACAAGTCCTCATCCACATCCCCCAAATGCTTCCCTCAGTGTGCTCCAGGCCATGGCTTTGCAAAGATGTACTTCACTAATGGAGTTCAGAGGATTTGGCAACAGCAGTTAAAAGAAACCTAACCATGTTTGCTCTGTCCCTTTCGTGGGGAGTACATGGCTGGGAAGTCTGCCTCGTAAATGGGTAGGGCCCAAGTCTACTAATAGAGGTGTAAATGTATCATGAATCAAACTCCAGGAAAAAAAAAAATTTACCAATGTCTCCTGCAAATGCTGTTAGTGACCCCCAGCTACATAATTAAAATTCCTTTTTAAAGTGGCCTCAGAAATAAGGTAGGGAGAAGAACTGATACTCCTGCACTGCAGTGAAACCAAACCATTTTTTAAAAATAAGTGTGGAGTCATACTGACATAAATGATTTATTTCTGCTGAATGGAAACCACTTAAATTAAGGTGGCAAACTTGAGGTAGCTTAGTGGTTATGCTGCTCTCCTGAGGCAAGGGGGCCTGAGCACACATCCACCCTTGATCTGGATATGAAAAGTGGTTCAAAGCAAAGCTTTCCTATCCAGAAGTGTGCTCTCACCACAGCCCTCGGTAATGGGAAGGGCTGCAATGAAGACACAATTGTCTTGACATTTCCCCACATACCAAATTCCAAATTAAAAGCATTCACCAAATTAATCCAGTTCTGAGGAGACAAAAACTGCATTTTTCAGCAAAGAAAATATTCATGTACATCCAGAGGAGAATGAAACCCTTCAGCGGTTCTTCCCACAGACTGAGAGAAGATATCATTCAGAAATTTCCCTGTGGCATACAGACACAGACCTCTTCGGGGACAGCATGAGCAATACAAAACACATTTAAGAACAATTACAAAAGACACTTTCAGCTCTTGTCTCATTTATGCTCCAAGCATGCCTATGCTTTAAAGTTTTCTGTCCTCCCTCTCTTCAGCAGAATAGCTGAGCTGCCAGTGGATGCTAAGTGCTAGAGCTGCATTTGTTTCTCTAATTACATGAATCTGCCATCTTCCCCTTGCTGAAGATAAACTACCATTTTACTTGAGATGCTCTAACTTGATTTACACAGCTAGTTTACCTAATTTTCTAATTTAGCCCTTCAAGATAAGGAAAAACAAAATGCATTCAAGAGAGTTACTCTTAAGCATAAAGAGTAGAGAAATGAACCTTTCCTCAGTTACTGTGGAGGACATTTTAAAATGACAGACAATGCAGTGTGTTCTGCCAGTAGGAAAGTGATCCTTTGACCTTAGTTTGCATTTCAAGTGAAGTGAAAAGCAGGAGAAGAAATGAGAGTTTCTAAAAGAAAAGTTACGGTACAGTATTGTAGATTTATAAAAGACCATAGACCATGTGCAACAATGAGATCTTGTTTGTCCTGATTTCTTTGAAGCAAAGTGAAGATTTCCTGGTTTTTACACAGAGCTGCAGTGTAACTTTGATGTATATTCCAGAGACCACAAATGAACTCAGCCCCAAATGGTAATACTGCAACGCCCTGATGGGGAGTAGTGCAGGAGGTAAAAGGAGGTTCTAATCAAAAAGTGGACACTACCAACCTGGACAAACCTTATACACCAGTGAGGCAATCTGGGCTGAGCTGCAGCTCAAGGGGCTGCTTGGACCTGTGCCCTCTCCTCCACTGCTGTGATATCAAAAGCTGCTACATCATATCCAGACACAGTACCTGTGTTTGGGGGCACAGCAGCTTTGATGTATGGTCTGCATGCCTCCGTATCAAATACATAAAAAACAAAAGGCATGATTTGAAACTGGCCTTTATAAAGACTCTAAAAACTATGGCTTCTTAATAAACAGGGTTGTGCCCTAAGTAGTGAGCAATAAGACTACTGCTGGAAGAGCATCCCATGGCCTAATACATCACACTGTCAAAAAGCTTCTCCCATTATTCAACTGAAATTTGCCTTCTCTTAAATTTCATCCCATTACTTCTAGTTACACCCCATTGTACCACTATAAATAATTCTTCATAGCCTTGGTGTTTACACCCTTCAGATATTTGTAGATTTATATCTCAACTACCCTATTTGTCATCCTTTAGCCAAGTTATCCATATTCAGCTCTTCTGGTCTTCCCTCGTAAGTCAATCCTTCAAGCTCTCTTGTTACTTCTTTTTTTTTCTCCTGAACTCTCTCCAATTTGTCAATCTGTTGTAATGAAGTGAAGCAGACCTGAATGCATTACACTTCCTGCAGTTATCAGCGCTACATCCTGAGTCCAAACTGCCTCCTCACCACAGGATGAGCACCCAAACCCTCCCTAAGTCCTTTTAGGTTACCAAAAGTACTAAATTGGTAGCCTTTTCATACTCAGTCGTTGACTCCTGAGGACTCTGGTATCCCAACAGATGCTTCTTCCTTGATGTCCGCTCCTCTGTAGTCTAAGTTGGGTTTTTTTTAACTCGAATTTGATTTTGAAGTGCTGTGCTGCTGTTTGCATGCTCTCCACTCCAGTTATCATCTGGTAACTTCATCAAACACTAAGTCCACCTGCTACGCTGCTCGTAGCCACAGGGGTTTGGAGGCCATCCTGGAGCACTCCCTTACCATGGTTTCCACTTGCCTACCAGGTGCCATCACAGTGCATTTCTATGTGCCACCTCTTCCACCAGAGGCTTTAAACCCACCAGGAAAGGGGAGACTGCACCAGGGCCTTCCCACCTATGCACTGACTGAGGTTCCATAGCTCTGTGCTAAGCCAGATACTTTTAAAACAGCCTCGATGGTCACAGAAAACACAGCCCCCTGCAGAAGCTCAGTGCAAAACAAAGCCTAAACAGATGACATTTTTCCAACACCTGCATCTTCATAAAGCAAGTGCTGTTCTTCCCCATCTTGTGAACATATCCTGCTGAACAGTTTCTCCAACAAAATTGTCTGGACAAATAAGAGGACTGTTGAAAATAGCTGACAGGAGGGTAAAACCACAACTGAACCGGCTCTCGGCTGTGCAAGCACAATCCTCGCAGCAGGACAAAGGCCCTTGAGAATAATGCTGGGTGGCAGAGCTCAGCACCAGGGCAGGCGCTGAAGCCCCCTCTGGTGACAAGGGCAGACCCCTCAGAGGGAGGAGAGCCAGAGCTCAGATAACTTCAAACAGAAGAGCTGCTGTCCAGCTTCCCCTTCTAGCACGAACTCCTGGCTACTGCTGGTCTGCTTGGAAGGAGACTGTGACCACTGAGCACTTTTCTAGACCATGGTTTGATCTATCTTCAACGTCCCCTGTTTGAGAAGTTAGCCCATGAATCTTTGGTTCGGACTTACAGCAGATGGGCATTCACTTCTCTTCAACACATTCATTCTGTCTCATATTAACACCATGTCTTCACTACATGACTTTTGAAGATAAAAGCTATTTTGCATACATATTAAAAATAGTCATTTTCACCCTAATTTTAACTTCCATTCAGCATCTAAAATCAAGTCCCAGTGCTGCAGACAACCATCTAATAGGAACTTAGACACACTCTATTATAGGCATGAATGATTCATTCTGCTATTAAGATAAAGATTACGTACACACTCACGATATTGTAAGCTCAGCTCTGTACAGACAACAACAAAGCAGAAGTCTTCAAAACTGCAACAAACACTTAGGTACTGAAGCCATGTCACGATGTATTCAGTCAGATGGGACTGATCAGCTCCAGCTCAAGGCCTCTCTCCCCACAGCTGAAAGTATGGTGGGGAAGGACAAAAGCCGACCCCCAGGGAACAGCTAAAAAAAGCATCCAAAAACACACAGCAAGCTCTGGCAAGAGGTTTGAATTTGCCATCACTTAAATTAACAGAAAAGGAATCCCCAGGAGGGAGGAAATTTGGACTGTCTCCAACATGCAAGTGTGCTGTGTGGGGAGCTGGGAGGGGTAGGAGGAAGAGCCACACACAAGCACTGTGGACTAAAAGGAAGCCAACACACACACCTCCAGCAACTCCAAACCCTTATAAAGTGCAGGGGCTTGGTGCTTGGCTGGACTTGACTATGCTGACAGGTATTGGGAGAGAAGTTTATTGCGGGTGACCTCAAACAGAATTGCCACTGTCAGTCATCAGTTTGCCATGAGCTATCTTCAGAAAACAAAGGCTTTTATATGTTCAAAAGCCCCTCAAGTTATCTTAAAATGTCTCAAGAGTTTCTGAAAACTGAAATAATCTAAAGCATCACAGTTGGCAATGTAACTAACATAACATTGCTGGTTTACCCACTGGAGTTGCAATCAATTCCGACACAATCTGTGGGTCACACGGACTTCCAGATGACTCAAATGCCCAATTAGCATCCATATAGCTTACGACAGAAATGATAGCTGCCCTACTCTTCCATAAAGGCCTACAATTGTGATATATTCTGGATTAAGTCCTTCTAAAACACCTACACCTACATGTAGTTTCCCCCACAAAACTCAGTAATATATTAAGAAGTAATTCAGTCATGTAAATTTAACTGAAGCTGGTAAATCTAATAACATCTTTCTAAAAGCAATAAAATGTTCAGACCTTAATCCTTTTAATTCACTGTTTATCCCCTTGGCACCTAGACTATTTTTATTCTAATCACTTTTGCCATAATAAAAAGTTAATAAAAAAACACAAGTTGTCCAACATGCTGCAGAACTAATGAAGACTGGTTTCCTACAGGTTTGGTGTCTTACGTCCCTTCTTTCCCACATAGTATTTAACCCAGCTGCCAGCTGGTTGCCTGGGAGTCTGCCTCTGTGACTCTTTCGTGTCCCTCAACTACACATGAGTCAAGAGGCACCGCATGCCGTGGCTGGCTGTGAGCTAAACGTGGGTTTGCACTAGCCCACAGGTCTAGCACAGCAGAGAGCTGATTATTTCATATTCCAGCCTTCTCTGCTATAGGGCACTGGCTCTTCCACTGAAGATAAAAAAATTAAGGCAAAGATCCCTTAACAAAAAAAAAAAAAAAAAACCAAAACTGGAAATGGTCTTGAACGTCCTGCATAATACAATATTTCTTCTACTTGAGATAGTCCATGTAGGCATTGCTACCAACCAGAGCCATAATGTGAACTGAAAAATAAGGTGAACTTTACAAACCACAGGAAAGGGTCTCTTGGAAAAGGAAAGGGCAGAGAAAGCATTGCTTTCTGAGAAGCCCCATGGGAAATAACCAGCTCTTTCATAAATCAAGGAGATCAGGCTCATGTGCCACCATGAGAGTGTTCCAAAGGAGAAGCCTGTCACACGCAGTGCAAATCCCAAACCTGAAGGACATTTGTAGTTTATAACAGTTATCTTGAATGGCCCCTGCATACTTGCATGTAGACAAGGCATGCTGCAGGACATGTGTACCACTTGTTGCCTATGGAGCACTGCGAATAAGCGGCCATTCTGCTCTAGTACAAGCTGTGGATGGCTTCAAGGCATGTCTAGAAGCACATTAGTACAAACAGGTCACAGGGGTCCACATAAGGGGGAAACAATAACACACATGAGCCTGGAAGAAAGCTCTCTTGGTCACACTTGCTCTCACAAAGCAGTCATCACTTGCTAGCTCTTTGTTATGCACTTGCATTATGAAGAACAGCCATGCTTCCTTGGTGAGAGTACCAGAGCTATAACGTTTACCAGTATTTCCAAGGGACTAAGCCAAGCTACCCTCTTCCATACGCTTATCTTGTGAAAATATTTGGTCACCTATTCTCCTGCCTCTAGAAAGTTACATAAATACTGATTCAGGGCCTCTTGCCTCTGGTGTTGCAAACTACTCCAAATGGCCCTACACAACCCCCTTACCCATGGTAACCATGGCAGCAGGACACAGAAGGCAACTTGCAGCATTGCACCTTAAGAGTCTCTTCAAAGAGCAGACCATAAAAAGGAAGCCTACAGAAGGTGGAAACAAGGACAGGTAGCCTAGGAGGAATACAGATAAATTGTACAAGCAGTCAGGTTAGGAAAGCTAAAGCCCCAGTGGAATCAACACTGGCCAGGGACATCAAGGGCAACAAGAAAAGCTTCTATAAGTACATGAGTGATAAAAGGAAGACTAGGGAAAATTTGGACCCCCTCCAGAAGGAAATGGGAGATCTGGTTACCTGAGATATGGAGAAAGCTGAGGTACTCAGTGACTCTTTTGCATCAGACTCCACCAGCAAGAGCTCCAGCCACACTTCTCTAGACGCAGAAGGCAAAGACAGGGATTGGAAGAATGAAGAACGACCCACTGTAGGAGATGATCAGGTTTGAAACCATCTAAGGAACTTGAAGGTGCATGAGAATGGAAAAGGGGAAACATAGCCCCCATATTTAAAAAGCAAAAAAAGGAAGACCCAGAGAACTACAGGGCAGTCAGTCACCTTGGTGCCCAGCAAGATCATGGAGCAGATCCTCCTGGGAACTATACTAAGACACATGGAAACTAAGGAAGTGATTGGTGACAGTCAGCATGGCTTCACTAAAGGGAAATTGTGCCTGACAAATCTGGTGGCTTTCTGCGACAGGGTTACAGCACTGGTGGATAAGGGAAGAGCAACTGACACCATCTACCTGGATTTGTTCAAAGCATTTAACACTGTTCTGCATAACATCCTTGTCTCTAAACTGGAGAGGCATGGATTTGATAGATGAAGCACTCTAGTGGATAAGGAACTGGATGTATGATCACACTCAAAGAGCTGTGGTCAACTGTCAAGTGTCCAAGTGGAGATCTTTGGAGGCTGTGTTCCTCAAAGGTGCGTACTAGGACTGATCCTGTTCAACATCTTCATTGGCAACATGGACAGTGGGATCGAGTGCACCTTCATCAGGTCTGCTGACAACACCAAGCTGTGCGATTTGGTTGATACGCTGGAGGGAAGAGATACCATCCAGAGGGACCTTGACACGTTTGTGAGGTGGGCGAGCACAAACCTCATGATGTTCAACCAGGCCAAGTGCAAGGTGATAAACCATTCAGTTCTGGCATGCCTGACACAAGAGGAACATGGACCTGCTAGAGTGAGTCCAGAGGAAGGCCACAAAGACGATCAGGGAGCTGGAGTACCTCTCCTGTGAAGACAGGCTGAGAAAGTTGGGGTTATTCAGCCTGGAGAAGAAAAGATTCTGGGGAGAACTTAGAGCAGCTTCCAGTACCTAAATGGGCCTACAAGAAATATGGAAAGGTACTTTTCACAAGGGCATGTAGTGACAAGACAAGTGATAATTACTTTAAACTGAAAGAGGGTAGATTAAGATTAGATATAAGGAAGAAATTCTTTACTATGAAGGTGGTGAGGCACTGGGACAAGTTGCCCAGAGAAATTGTGACTGCCCCTCCCTGGAAGTGTTTAAGGCCAGGCTTGATGGGCTTTTTGCTGCCTGATCCAGTAGAAGGTATCCCTGCCTATGGCAGAAGGGTTGGAACTAGATGGTACGTTAAGGTCCCTTCCAACTGAAACCATTCTGTGATTCTGTGTTTGGGAAACTGCACCTCTGGGATTTCTCCAGAAAATGAGAAAGAGCCAGAACTGTTAAATGACTCCAGAGAGCTCAAAAACATTCTAAGAGATGCTAAAGGCGGGTTAGCATTAACAACAGATGCACTGACTCCTCATCCAATTCTGCTGCCAGACGTAGGCAACCAATCCATATGAGCAGTGGCATTTTCTGCTCCAACTCCTCATCTCAAAACTGCACCTCTGAGGACTATGGGTGCCTGAGAACTGTAGCCTCTACCTTCCTCTGCAAACTCTCCTGGAGGAGGAAGGTTGCATTTGGACGGCAGGAGACACGAGCCTTTTCTTAAGATCCCTTCAAATTACTGATAAAGGCAACCAGTGCACATTTACAAAGCTGTACCCTAACAGAGGCTAAAACATTTCCTTAGATACATCTTTTATCCACTAAGACAAAAGCTGGCCTAGCTCCAAATATGGCCCAAATCCCCCCATATCGTGTTGGTGAGCAGCACTAGTCTAAAATCAAGCAGTTTTAGAGCCTTGCTACAATCAACACAACTCAGTCCTGAACTGTTTTGTGTGTAGAGTCACCATTCTTCCTGCTGTCCAACGGTTTTCTGTCACCTTTTTACATTGACACCATGGTACCTCCAGTGCCACTGTAGCCCAACTGCATCCTGTTCTCCAGCAGTCTTCCCCGTGATATCTCTGGTGGGAAATGATCTTTCATCTTCCACCCCATAGTCAAGCCATATATTTCAGCTTGGCAGGACACAGCACTTGCTCTCCCTTAGGCTGGTGAGCCCAGCACTTGCCATATCCCAGCAGTATTTCTGGCACTACCACACAGCTGCTTGCTGAGCCCAGTTTGATACCCACAGTTCCCCAATAAAGAGAACTGCTCAGGAAGGAGGTCCCAGTCACAGCAGGACTTGTCCGACTGATCTGTCAAGAGACACAGCCTGCTTGAAACCCTGCATGGGATGGTGCCAGCTTTTCTTCTGAACACTTTACACCTCATCATTCAAGCAGCACACTCATTACACCTAAATGTGAAACACAAACTTTCTATTATTGTCTGGTTTTCATAGAGAACTGATAAATCATTCATTTCTTCTGGAGAGAGAACTCCAAGCCTGACACCCAAGACACAGGCAGGGAAAAAGAAAAATAGAAGGAATAAAAATGAAATACAATGAATTTTCAGCAGAAGTCTAGCTAACACACATAGTATGAGCCCTTATACCAGCTGCTCTTGTCTTCCCAGCCTTTACTACCTATCCTTTATTTTAACGTAACTCTCTAACAGTTTTTTCCTTATCAGAGATGTGATATGAAGTCCAATCACCAGACCAGCTCAAATGCTCTTTTCTTCAGAAACATAAGTAACAGGCTTTCCCAAGCCACACTTTTGGTGCAGTGAAATTAATAGAGATGTTGAGTGAAAACAGTGGCTGCCTCTTGCCCCTGCTGAAATCAGGAGCAGAACTCCTGTGGAAGACAGCCCTGGGAAGCAGCTCTAATGCAAAGCAGCCTTTACCACCCATGACAGCCACAGCGCTGGGATGCTATAGCCACCTCTTCTGCCATATTCATCCTGGCACCACACAAATCAGGAGGAGAGTGGAATCCCATGGCCACAGTGCTGGAGTGACACCAATGGGTGGCTCTGCTCTGA
>JBCJKH010016067.1:0-14157 GCA_039877255.1 Loriculus beryllinus
GTCAGGATTTAAGCACTGTAGAAGCAGAAAGGCACTCCTGCACCTCATCCCACCGGAGACTGGTATCCTTAACTTCCACTGACATGAAGCTGATGCTCATAAAAAACCCAAAGTGGGTGTTCCATGTCTTCCTGGTTATAGATGCTTTTCCTGTCTCCTTTTGTCAGGTCACATGTGTTGAGACAATGGATTTCTTAATTAATGTTGACAGCTAAATTTAGAATAGTTAATTAGCAGAGGCACCAGACTCACAGCCTGGGCACAGGTTCAAGGTTTGGAGGACACTGGTGTAGTCTGATTACACTGTTCCCATCAGGCAATAATGTCAGCTGCTTTGGGCAGAAATAAAAGAGAGAAATTGATTGTGAGGTGGGCAGTGTACTCTGAGCTGAAAGAGAAGGTGAACGATGTCAATAAGGTCAACAATCTCCCCACAGGGAGAGAACTGATTCTTAGAGCTGCCCAGTATTTCTTCCTTAGACAGTGGGATTTGGGGTGTTACGTGTTTTTGAAAATCAGGCCATTCCGCTTTTTTTTTTTTTTTTTTAATCTTGTGTTTATTTACCTTCTCAACAGAAATAAAATCCACTCAGTCACATTATGCCATTGATTGTATAATTTATCTGTCTTATATACACAGCAGTATTTTTTTTTTCTATTAATGAGCTTAACATTAAAGAAATTAATTCTCTTCGGAGAATAAATTAGAACAAAAACATCCAGAGAAGACAAAACCTATAAAAAGCAGATGGCACCACATATAAAATGTCATCAATTTTTATGCATCTATGTAAAAAGGCTGAGATGTTCCCAGCCTTGACATAAATTCTGAGTCTTTCAAAAGCTTTTGCTTTCTACTTTTCAATTAATTTTTTTTCAAAAGACACCTATCACACTCTGGACCTTAATCTGGATTCCCTGTTTCTCAGCTCAGTGTTTTAATCAGAGGAAAAATGAATGTAATTAGCTTCAGCAGAAGAAAGTATTAGCATGTTAAATACATTGCCAAAATCTCCTTCCTGTACCTCCATATCAGAATTGGTACCTGAGACTGAATTCCAGTGTATGCAAAATGGTTCCAGAGCTCAAAATCACATTCTGGTACATCAAAGGTAAGTGCTGATATACCTTATCGACTATCCAGCCTCAAATTAGCACTGCTGGACTAGTCATATATATATGTATATATATATAATGAATTTAAAAGCATTTAAAACTGAAATCTCCAGTAAACACTCAAGTGAAAGATGCCTGTGGGTTTAGAATTAACAGTTAATGACAACTTTCTCCCAGAGTAGAGCTTGTTAAAGAAAATTGACTACCGCATTTAAGCATAGAAGTAACAGTATGGAAGACAGAATATGCATGTATATTCCGCAAAAGTAGAGAGTTTCTAAGTGTGAATTCCCAAATCTTACTGGGAAAGGTGTATTTCAAGTACGTAGCTGGACATCTTCTGAGTTACACTGACCTTTCTCAGTTACAATTTCAGTCAGTAATAACTTTATAACTATTAGAAAGATAGTATGGCTTAGATCATCTGGCATGATTTAATGGGCAGGGTGGCTCCCTGCCCATGGCAGGGGGGGTTGGAACTAGATGATCTTAAGGTCCTTTCCAACCCTAACTATTCTATGATTCTACGATTTGTGGACACCGTTAGCTTAAAACCAATGAGAAAATATTTTCTTCTATTGTTTCCATATTCTTAGCTGCAGCAATTTTACAGTAGTTTGCATATAGACAGCTTCACTTGCCCCCTCTATAATAAGATATTTCTGTTATTATTGCGATTCAAAGTCCTGTAGTAGAGCTAAAGGACTTTTTAAGAATATAGCTTGCCGCAATGGAAGTTGCAGACCCATATAGTGCATAAATTGCTTTCTATTTAGACTTTGAGAAGACAGGAAAAGTCTTCCTGTATCAGTAATTTTTATTTGCTTTTGTTTGTCATTTTTTTCTTTCTGTAGAGATAACGTCATCAACTTAATTTATTTTGTCACCAAGTTATTTATATAACTAGAAAACTAACTTGGATCACATGAAAAACTAGTCAGAGACTAATTAATCAGATTTTCAGCTATTTTAAATAGAAGCAGGAACTGTGAAGTACCTAAGCAAGGATGCTCCATGAAAAAATAGAAACATTTCAAATTAAAGTTGACAATAGATGTTTACTATCACAGTCTGTCCACTGATTGGTTTTTTATACTGTGTAGGGCGTCAGATCTCAGGTTTATACTCAGCTTTGATTCAAGTGAACTCACACTGAACTTGATTGAATAACTGGCTATTTTCCTATGTCAAAACTGACATGGAGGTCAAACACCTTCCATCATGTTTTATATGTGCAAACAGGAGTAAGTGTTCACACGCCTAGTTGCATATCTGACCTTTTGAAAACCAGTCCTTAAACAATTTGCCCAAGGACACAAAATGAATCAGTGAATCATGTAAATCATAATTTACTGCCATTTCCATTTTGGTCACTTCAGCTTTTTTGTACGCAATACTCTAGTCATAGTACAATATCAGCAACTTAACATTATGTTAGAGTACACCTAATTTTATTTTGTGTCATTTGTCATCTGCCTGTGAGGTTTTAATGTCTTACTCTCATCACATTTAAAACAGAAAACTTACATCACTTTCTGTAATGTAATTATAGCTCTCTTATCATTTCCTCCAGTAGAATGTCACAAGGAATTTTCTTCTGCTTCATGTACAACTTAATTTCCTTTTTAATTGGCATTGTGTAGTATTGTGTTTGTCAGGAATCTCTGCATTTACTTTTTTATACTTGGATGTATTTTCACAGCAAGAAAAATTGAAAGCCAGCAGAGTGATTAATGCAAATATTTGACTGGGAAGTCTTTATGTCTCTGGCTATGTCTTTCATTACATGACTATTATATTTCCTTGACTTCAAAACCCTAAAAAACCTCATTACCTTGTCTCTTTCCTTGGTAGGTACATGGTGAATTAGACTTGCCTCACTACTTTCTGCTCTTTCTAGTGCACCACAATCTAGTACCATATCTCAGATAGGCTTGATAAGATGTCTTTATATTTTTTTTAAATTCAATTTAATCTATATATGTAAGGTAAAATTCAAAACATACTGGTTACAATCTCCTAAACTCCAGAGGTATTAGTGATTCATATTCAGTACAAAATAATGCATCTTGTATTATTGCAAAGCTCACGCAAAACTATGGAGATCAGACTTGGATATCATATTTCTCCCAGAAAAAGCCAATTTGTTGTCTTTGTAAAAGACAGAAACAAGCTTCTGTCAACAGGTTCTCTAGCTGAAGCACGACCAATACCCTTGAGACCATATCTGGATGCTAATGGGTAATGCTAGTTCTTGAGTGAACAAAGAAATTTGACATCTGTTTTTAACCCTGAGAAAATGAAAAACAAGAATAGTAGTGTTGTCTACAGCTACATAAAAGTATGAGGTAATTAAAGGTAAGTTCTGTTTCATTAGCATACTTATTGAGTTCTTAATTTAATTTTGTTTTGTGAGGCACAAGATTTGAGAACACCTACAGCTGGCAAGAGACAATAAAGTGAGAGAACTTATTTTCACTAGTGAAATGCAAATCATTGAACTAAATAATTAATGCAGTGCATTCTGATTTCTTAGCTCAGAAAATCAACTTTTATATCTTGTATCAAATCCAAAACCCATTCAAATTTCACTTTGGAAACAAATACATGTGTTAATTGTAGGTTGCAATTTTATAACTGGGTGAAATTCCAGCATATTCATATGGAAACCCAAAATATTGGTATTCTATAATTAAAAATTAAATAGTTTTCTGAACCTAAAGGAAAGCTTACTTACATAAATAATAAAAGTATTTTAAGTTACTGGGGTCAAATTTATAAAGTCGGGAGCATGTGCTTTGTGTGCAACTATAAAATCTTACTGGGTATAAGTAAGAGGGTTTTGATTATTTTGAAACTAAAACCAATTAGTATATGGGGAAAAAATAGGTGAGATCATATTTATTATTGAATTTCTTCTGTCGAAGACATTAATAACAAGAAGCTCTCTTTAAAAATAATGATGCTAGAAATGGTAATTTAAGAGAGAGCATATAATTTTCTTATGCATTGAAGTATAAAATAATACAACAACTCAAACCTGTTTAAGTGGCGGTGTGGAAGCAGTATAATCCATGGTCCAAAAGCTAATTACATTGGCTCAGATTTCCCAAGAGGCATAGAACTTCTGGGTGACCTATTACTGCTGCTGTGACCCTTCACCACACATACACACAGTTCTGTATGTGTTTTGGGTAGATAAGAATGAGTTACTATATCAGTATGCATTTATCTGTTGAGCACTGTATAAAGGCTCCTGGCAATGAGGATAAATTAACATAAGCTTTTGGTCCTTCTGTTCTGCGAATGCAACTGTACTGTTTTGTGAATGCAACTGTACCAAGACTTCATGTCCCAACATGGGGACAATGCACAGGACACATTGTGTCTTATTCTTGGTTTGCCTTACCTGGTCTCTATATCAGGGCCAAAGAGTTAAAATATCACTCACAACATGTGACATGATGGCCCCGCTGTGAGGAAGGAGAAGCAGATCAGACTTGCAGCTGAAAAGTGACGTTTCTTTTGGCCTCACAACTCTAATACGTGGTGACGTAGGGGATGTATAGGTTTGGTTTAATTAAACATGCTGTGGGAGCTATGCGATGACTGGACCATTAACTCTTGTTATCTCTGTGTAACAGAACTCAGTTTCACGCCTAGACAGATCTTATAATTTCTTCACATTCCTACTTCACTGCTCATCCAATTTAGCATGGGGACAGAAACCAAGCATAAGAGATCCAGGGGAAGATGCCTGAAAGTCCAACCCCTGTGCTGAGATCCACTGCAAATTGCTTTTCCTCTTCCCTTAGCCCTTCCCAACGTCCTGTTTGCCTCAAACTGAAAAGCTCCTATTCCTAATTATGTAGGAACAAATCCCTTTAGTTCTCTGGCCCATCACTCTCCTCCTGGGGTTGAGCTGTCTGTGATCCAAGGCCAACTCCCATTCAGCCCAGCTGCATAACCTTGGTTTATACTAAGTAGACTGCTAGGTTGTGAGAGAACTGAGAGAAAGCACATAGCCTGAAGCCATGCAAGATGAGAAAGGCAAAACTGCAAACAGAGGTAAGATTGTTTAGATGGAGGTAGGCAGCGGTTCGAAGATTCAAGAGGAAAAATGTTTACATAAAGGTGCATAAAATCCTAAGAGAGGAAACAAAGGCCAGGAAATGGCTAAGCTCAGTCTCAACAAGGGTCAGCCCATTCCAGTGAGCAAGGGAGACCGACCATTCCCCATCTGACTGATGACTGCTTGTCCAGCAAAGACTCACTGTGTGTGGTGAGCCTATAAATGTCCAGTAGACCTCATCAGTCCTAGCTATTTCTTATGTCTATTGGGAAACAAATAACTCTGGAGCCTCTTTGCAGGTGGCAAAATTTGTCTGATAAAGCCTGGGAGGGCAATGGAGGAGGTTTACCCTCATGTTCATCTCCATTTTTCCCCTAAGCTCTCTTGCCGGTGCTACTTATTTGTCAAAAGCCTGCTTTCCTTCTCAAATGCAGAATTTGGGTTTGAGCTACAGACTTTGACTCTTCAGTTTCACTTTCAGTGAAATAAGGCCTCATTTCACTTTCCTATGCCCTTTTCCAGCCCCCTTGCTTAATTCATGAACTTCAGGCATGAATCTCATGTAAGTATCTCTATTCAGTATTAGTTAAAATAACACTGGAAGATACTCAAGTTATAAGCTGGGTAATAGAGCTAAAACTGAAATGAAATAATGTTTTCTACTTCAATACATATCCAAAGAATTCCCATCTTCATTTTCCACCTACATTTTTAAATGACACATTTACAGTGAAGCTGAAAACATTTACTAGGTTTTCACAATAGAGGAAACTTAATATTGACACACTCAGCACTTTCTACTTAATATTTTTTTAGTCAACAACATATTATTCTTTTAATGTGAATTTAGAAGTGAATGTCATTCAAGACAGTATTCCAGTGATCAGGAATGATCACAGATGTCACGTTGTTGATGTGGATAAACATAAGTATTACATACATTCTAGGTACCTGAAGCAATTGAACCTGATTTTTAGATAATATAACAGCCCAGTCAATCTTTAGTGGTGTAGAAAAAGCATGAAGAAGGGAACATGTCTGATGTCAATTCTATCACTTGTCTGCAAGTAATAAGTACATACTTGTCACTTCATTTGCTGGGAGAAGGCATAATCCTTGCTTGTTAATGGACTAGTAAAGTGTCCCTTCTGCTTCGTAGCCTCATTTATCTGTCAAAATGGGAATGCTGAGTAGATAGGAGCACAGCCTGTGCAGTTGCTCTCATCCATCTTACTCTTTAATGAATGGCCAGCAAAAAAATACATACAAGAATCTCACAGTATTGTGTTCAAAATACTGTATCATTTACAAAAGTGCACCTGATAAGGTACAGAACATGTTATAAATGACTGCTGAAAGAATGTGAATAGGCTGGCCTGCAGGGATCTGTGATAGCATTCCTCCTCCATTTTTTTTCATGATAAGTAGTGTATATAATCTGAATCCTTAAGAACACTTTTTTTGGAGGCCATTGTCAGCAGTCCTGAGGAATCTGTGGATTTTAATAGTGATCTTGAAAAGTTCCTTTGGAAATCGCACTATTAAAATTGAGCTAATAAGGATTTTCACTTATTAAATCAGGATTATTTTGCCTTCATGGGAAGGTGTCATCTGTTTATGTGAATATGGAATGAGGAACTTAAATGTTACTGTACACAATCACCTACAGAAAAGCTGCCAGTAGTATTTAAAGAAAAATACATAGGAAGATTACTTGCTGCTATTTATTCTGGACTTCATTCAAGACTGGTAACTATCATTCACATTTCTGAGAGAAGAATCAAAGTACAGCTTCTTTCTTATTGAAATTAATAGTTTTTAAAATTACTTTTAAAGTAATCTTAAAGTACCAAGGAGAAGCCTCCTTTCAAAAATTTCTGATGCATTGCATAGTCAGAAAGTTACAAATCTAGGTTTCATATCGGGTTTGATAGACAATGAAATCCTTCACAAAACCAAAAAGCTACAAACTCAACAACAACAAAACATAAACCCACAACAAAACCAAAGAAACAAAATACCCAAACAAACCCTAAGCCCCAAACCTCATCAAATACACAGTGAGCTATCTTACTAACTTGATCTAAAAGCTTCACTGAAGACAACAAAGACCTCACAGTTTATGGTATTTCTACAGGACTTTTATAGACAGGCCTGCATTCTAAGTGCCCTTTCCAAAAGCAGTTTAGCTACCTGGGATTATTGCTACCTGCTATTATTGCTACTGATAACACATTGACTTGGCTTCTGGCTTAGAGGTGACTTACAGAAGACTTACTTGAATCCTAGTAAGCTTTGTATTCATGGATATACATATAAAAGCATCTGACCTAACTCTGAAACACGTGAAACCAGGATATTCCTGATATAAAATCACAAGTCTAATCTTGCTCCTGCTTTAAGGGGGCAGCAACACACCTACTCTGCAGGTGTTGGTTATGAACTATATAACAGAACACAGGTGTTGATCGTCTTTAAAACCTTCTCACAGCTTCCACTGCTGACATGTTTTTTCAGTTGTACCTCCTGATTCTTCTTTTCCATTATTATTTTCCAATTTTCCTTTTAGTGTGCAAATACTCAGATAATCTTGGCAGCTGTATTTTTACCTAGCATTTGAAGCAACAGATGCCTGGAGATGCCAACTAGGAAAGCCAACATTTCCATGTACAGCTGTCACACATGAAAGCTAGGTTTTTTGGAGATTGCTGATATGAAGATAATCAGTATATCTTAAGCAGGTGTGTCTAATGATCAGCAGGCTACTGGATGGGGGAAATATATCTATGCATTGATGCTGGGTAAGGAATGATCTCTAGTTCTGCTAATTGAGAGAAGATAGAAATTATCTGAACTACTTTCACTTTCCACCCTTGCTAGGGTATACTGTGAGCTCAGCACATGCTAGAGAAGGTGGTGAGCCTGTGATCTATGTTTACAAGTTACTGTGATAACGCTCATCAAAGCCTGCTGCTTAAGTGCAGGAAACTATTCAGTAATGCAGTTTTTCTAGTTTTAGGGCTTTTCTTTTTTTTTGTTGTTTTCGTGGTTTGGGTTGTTTTCTTTCCTTTTTGTCCTTTTTTCTATAATTTTTCCTCTCTTGATACTGAAAATAGTTGGTCCCATTGAGAGTTGAGAGTTTCAGCCACATGCTAGTATTAGGTTGGGATTATGTGTGACTTTCTGCCAGCACAGCAAACCAGCAACATACACAATTAACTGGTTTAGGAACCTTTTACTTTCACATCTAAAACCAGATCTACCAATATACTAATATATACCCTATAACTGGAGTGAAGATCTCAGTTGTATTTCTAGAACTGTATCAGAAGAATGAAACTACTAAAACTTTTTAATAGCTTTAAATTAAAACTTAGAATATAATTCTCTCAAGTATTTTTGATGTTTGAAAAAAGTTGTCTAAGCTTCTTATACAAAGAAAGGCAAGAAGAAAGAAAACGATGATTTGGGTACTCAATTTTTGAGTGTGAATGCTTGAAGATGGGTTGGAAGAATGCTTAGAAACTTTCTCTATCCTTTTTCTGGCAAAAAACCAAACAAACAATCAACAACAACAAAAAACCCCCAAGAAACGAGCAAAAAAGAAACTCCCAGAGGTATTTCACAGCATGTAAAAGTTTCTAGGGAACTCCAATGCAACTACATCAATCCAAGTTGCTGAGATGAGACCTGAGGCATACTCACAGCTTTAAAAGAGACAAGGACCTCTGAGTCATTCATGGTGTGTTCATCTATAGGAATTTATAGCTCTATCTCAGTTGGGAAAATAGATTTGGCCAGTCTAAAAACAGACTCTTCATTTAGCTTTGACATTGTGTTATTCATGGTGTTCAATGAATAATTCAAATCAAGATTTTGATCTTCAGGGTATTCAGAAAGTCAATAATAATTATAGAACTGAATTGCTTCTACTAAATCTTCAAAAGTCACTGTGGAAATACCATATCAGGTGGTGACATAGACAGCTACTTAATTGCTATCTCCAGTTAAATTTCGAGGCAACATTTTGGTATTTTTAGTAGGCAACTCCTTCTTTCTACAGGTATATATAACAGCATCGCTGCTGCGCTTTTGAATATATAAGTTTTTAAATGGTAGGAAATAACTTTTTTTTTTTTTTTTCTGTCTGGAATCAATTTCAAGCTATTAAATCTGGTCAGCCCAGGTAGGATTGCTTTACCTATAGCACTGCTTTCACTCCTTTTGAAGGTGAAATACCAGTTGTTGGTTTGGAGGTGAATATCTATGACGATTTGTAGATCAGCATTGTCTCCTTTGTCCAGGAGACAATGCTGGATGCCTAGAAGGCATTTATATTCTTCAAATTCATAAATGTAGTCTTACCTCTAAATTAATAAGTTTCATCCTTCAATTCAAATCACTTTCCATTTTGTCTTGGGAATTGTAAATGAAATCCCTATGCGTAATTTGACAGATTATTGTTATGTTTCGTTCTGGAAAATTTCCTTGCACCTATGTTCTGTTCTGCGTCTTTCATTCTTGGTTGCTTGGCCTGTTTTGTACCTTTAAATTGGGAAAACTAATGTGGGAAAATTTTAACTTCCATTCTTTGAGATAAATTTTGAAAATTGCTGGTTATCCTAAACCATATTTAGCATGGCTTTTTAAACCTTAAATGATGGCACTTTGCAAGCACAAGATGTACAAGAAACATTTCTGCAAGTGCCTTTCTGGTGGCAGTGTGAAGTGTCAGCCTCTTCACGAAGTCTCTGTTTCAAAAAGAGTTAAATAATTTTTGCAATGGCTTGTCAGCTCTATTTAGCCCTAAGAGTTTAAATTTCTCTATCGATATATTAGCTCCCTGTTGATATATTATCACCTTATGAAGGCTCTCACTGTGATGTGTGTAACACTTCAAATGATGACTGAAGACAGTGAAAGTTGGTGACAAATGACATCTTTCAGGAACTATAGTGGAGAGAATGGAGCAAGAGAAGAATGATTGAAAGTTATTCTTGGGATGACACTATATATACCAGGGCATGTGTATGTATAGACAGATAGATGCATGTACATGTTATATATATACTTCTTAATATATTTATATTGCATATATTTATAAATATATATTTAATATAATTTATTTATAATAATATATTTATAATAATATATTTACAATAATATATTATAATATATTATTCTATAATATAGTAATAGATAATGTATTATATATTATATATTAATATATAAATAGATATATTTAATATATTTATATATGCAAGGAATTATTGGTTAAATATATGTAGATGAAACACATAAAAAATAATGCAATTTCATGTTTTCAAATCAGCAGTGCATGTACCTTGTATTCTGTTCAACTTCAAGAATTTAGTATAATATTGAAATCTGTGATAATTTGAATGTTTGATGGGTGATGAAGTAGTATGAATTTAATCAAGCAACAGTATAGAAAGGGTTGGGTAACTTGGCTCTCAATTCATGTGGCTGTTACTAATATCATCTTCTGATTCCTTTCCTCTCTTTGCCAATTGCACCAACAATTTGGCATGCATAGTAAGAAGTTATTATGGATTCTGCAGCAGCCTTCCTGTTGCATGGTGCAGATAACACAAATCTTGTTAACAGTCTGACAAAATATAAATGGCTTCATAATAAACTGCTACCCTTTCAATATCTCAACAACTTCAGAAATGTTATCTGGCAACTGCAGGGAGCTAAAGTTATGCTTTTAGAAGGCTGAATTTTAGCACCATATTTGTGTATATTGTTGTTGTCTGTCTGTGCTCCCCCCCCAAAAAAAAACGTTTTTCATCCCACAAAGTAGTAATTAAACCTAATCTTCTGTATCAGACACAGGCATGTCCATCCATTTAGTTGTGGTTATGTGGGGCACTTGGTAAAGCACAGCTTTTAAAACTGATAATATTTTACTGGTTTTAGAGGATATCAGCAAAACTCCAACGGCTTCTAATTCTCCATACTTTCATGACTAAAAGTGTTGAAATTATCTCATAATCTTATGCACACCTTGCCATTCCATATCCTGTTGTGAAGTACCTTCACCAGACAGGCCTGGATCCCCTCATGTACAGGCAGGGGAGAACTGCAGGCTGGGAAGCACAGGCATGCTCTGGTGGGAGAAAGAGCAGGGAGTTTCTTGTGAAATGACTCACTCCACTGAGTGTTGAATAAAGGCTCTAGAAAGGAAAGGGGGGAAATCTCTACTGGGAGAGAAGACAAAACAGATTCTCTAACTGTAGTAATATATATTGTAGATTCTTTGTGTATGGTCACTTTCTGCCAGCTAGAGAGCTAAGGTGGACCAGCTGGAGGTGAAGAGGACTAGAAAATGAGGCTGCAGGACAGGGAGACAGATACTGAGGGAAGGCATTTATAATTTGCTTCACCAGTTCTAGAGGGAGGAAAACAAGTTTGGAGGTGTCAGCAAGCACTCAAAATCTGATTTACTTGGCTCCAAGTTATAAAGTTAAAAATATTTCCGAAGTACAAAACTGACTTTTCCTTAATAGGATCTTCTTATATGCATTCTGGCTTGTCCTTAGGAAGGAGGAATCTGAAGTCTTTGCAGTGGGAATGTTGGTTAGGGAATGAATGCTGATATAAGTTAGATGTTGCAGATGTCCTACTCCTTTGCAGCATCAGAATCTGGATTTCTTTCACCATAAAATGAGATCTTTCAGCAGATTGCATCTCAAATTCTGTCATTTCTTCACTTGCAGCCTTGAATATTTTTAGTTTAACATAAACTTTATGTATGGCAGAAGGTGACATTGTTGCTTTAAGGATTATTGTTTCTCCAGAAAAAAAAAAAGGAAGGATAACAGAGCTTGTGATCTTATTTATGCCAGATGAATGTTCTATGAATGTACAAAGCCTTGCTGCTGCATAGAGACTGCTTAGAAAATGAGACTGGCATTCTTAAAAAAAAAAAGAAGAATATCCTTAGCTATTTGCCTTGGGTTTGAGTGGCTGCTTTTTTTTTGCATGCAGGATGCAGTTTTTGCTGGTTTGGGCTAGATTCTGTGGCTTTAACTGGTGGAGTAATACTTTATCTCAAATTGTCCCACTGGAGTCATCAGAGCTGTTCATGAGATATTACTCATCCTAAGCAACAGTGCCAGAATCTACTGACATTTTGGTTTTGGCATGTGGCTGGCCATCTAATTTCCAGCCATTGTTTTGTAAAAAGCATGATGGCAACTTTTAGAACATGAGAATAAGAATCAGCAAATAGCAATAAATAGCAATTATTCTTGCTCTGAGTGAATACCCTTGTTTCATTCTGAGTGCAGGTATTCATATGAAAAATAGCCCTTCAGCAAGCATTTGTGTGAACAAAAAGCCTGTTTGTATGAATGCTCATAAATAAAAAATTATAAGAGTTGTAAACAAGATTGAATTGAATAGTCACTTGGCATTCAAATGAGTGTTAGCAAACACCGAGCAAAGGGGAAGCTTCCCTGAGTGTTTTCATGCTCAGTAAATTTCTCAGCAAGCATGGAAAGTATTTCAGGGTAGGTTATGAGGACAGGGTAGTCTGTCTTTGAGAAGTGTATGAAGCACGGTAGGCTTCTGACCTTGAGTAACTTGGACACTCCTATTCCCTTCTTGTACCACACGCTGATAGAAAACTTGCACTCACATCAGAAGTCATCAGCGGTGGCTAACCAGCTTCAGGAACTGGACATTAGTCAAGAGGTTCTGACTATGCAAAATCTACAGGATTTTTAACTAGTAGGTAGCTGACTTGTGTCCACTTCCGTGCACTCACACTACAACTTTAGAGCTGGTGCTGAGTAAATGCAATTGTAGTGTCATTTTAGGAGATGCCTTGATCTAACGGTAATATTGTGTGGTTTGGTTCTCCTCTAAGAAAGCAACATCTCCAGTAATCATGTGGCCTTTAGATCAAAAGAGAGGTAGAATATCCCTGACTTTGTTTGCAGGGAGGCAAATACATTTCAGACTAGGATGACAAATACTATGCTGGAACTAAATGATGGGTTTGACTCTTAACAAAGAAACTTCATTTACTTTGAAAGCCCTGCTAGATGTGAAAACCGACGTGTTGAGCATGTAACACAAGCTCGTCAGACTTTTCAGAATTCCTTTGGTGTCAATAGACCATAGTTCTGATCTAGGCAAATGAGAGGTCATCCAGCCATTAAACTTTGAACCTCAGTTCAAATGCATTATTAATAGAGTCTGGGGATCAAATCCAGTAGGAAAATGTGAATGAATTAGACTTAGAGAAATATGTCAGCAAAGTCTATCTATCTCATATCACTTATTTTCAAGAACGGAGTATAGATAAGCCTAAGCGCTATTTTTTTTTTTTATTAAAACAAAGTGGAATAAAATAAAATAACCTTTAGAAATAGTCCCTAAGCACCTCTTTTCTTGCTAGTTCACTTTCCAAATTCTACATGCCAGAGTTCACACAGATTATTCTAACTGGTATCTGGACAACAGCAGTCCCAGCAAGACAACAGGCGACTCGAAGACAAGCACGAAGCAATGACCTCTGTCCCCACCACTGTCCCCTGAAAAAACCTCTAGACTATAACAATAGACCTAACCATAGTGAAGACCATGTAGTTCTGTGCCTTTGCTATGCAATTGTGCTTTATGGCTGACTAGGTTTAAACTGCTACACACCATTTCTGAATAGAACTGGAACCAGCTCAGAACAGAAAAAAGCATGCCATTTTTAAGGAGTTGGTTGGGGTTTATTCATCTTTAGGCTAACTTCTGCAGGCATAGAAGCACCATATGGAGAAGAAGGAGCAAATATCATTAGTGAGTTTTATACTAGAATTTATACTAGATACCCAAGTCTTGGAAGACAGATGCAGGGACTGTGAGAATGAAGACCTTGGGCCCACTGTAGGAGAGGATCTGGTTTGAGACCATCTTAAGAACCTGAACGTGCACAAGTCCATGGG
>JBCJKH010016069.1:0-20868 GCA_039877255.1 Loriculus beryllinus
CATCTCCCCAGGATATCACCTCCGGCAGCCTCTTGCCCCAGGCATGAACCCGTCCCCTCCCGACCCAGCAGATCCCAGAGGAATGGGGAGGAGAATGGAAAGAACGTAACTCCCACAGGTTGAGATAAGAGCAGTCCAGTGACTAAGGTATAACACAAATCACTACTGCCACCACCAATAATAATAATGATAAAGGAAATAACAAGGGAAGAGAATACAACCACTCACCACCCACCAACTGGTACCCAGTGATCTAATCCTTCTGGGCAACTGACTCCAGTTTATGTATTGGGCATGATGTGCTGTGTTATGGAATACCTCTTTGGCTAGTTTGGCTCAGGTGTCCTGTCTCTGCTTCCTCCCGGCTTTCCTTCCTCCCTGGCAGAGCATGAGACTCAGAAAGCCCTAGGTCAGAGTAAACATTACTAACCAGCAACTAAAAACATCAGTGTTATCAGCATTGTTCCCAGGCTGAAAGTCAAAAAAACAATGCTGCACCAGCTACTAAGAAGGAGAAAAATGATTGCTACTGCTGAACCCAGGATGGTGATTAACTAATGGTTTCACTATGTTTGTTCATTTCCAGTAATTTATCAGCTAGCAGATGATCTCAGCAAAAAGAATAGTATGTGAATAACAGTGGAAATTGGGTAATGTCTCTTGACTGCAGTCAGTGTTAAGGCCTTTGACAGTGCATGCATATTCTCTTTGTTTTCCTTTGTGTTTGTTAAAAGGCTTTCCAAGAATACAAAATCAGCTTCTTTGATATATATCTGAAAATGTTTTAAAAAATGAGTTGGCAGAGCTCAGATCTCCTTAGAGACTGAACTGCTCTGGCTTCAGAGAGATACTAGTAATGGAGCTTGAAATTCAAACACTAGTTTAAAATACTTCCCCCTTTGCTAGGTTTTCTTCATCTGTGCTTTCCGCACAGGTTTCCTCCACTGTGATTCCATTTTTTTGCAGCAAGGCTTTGTTTCTTTAAGCTGCTATTATGCTCTGAAAAGCTAAGGGAAGCTGTCACATATTCTATTTCGATGTCATCCAGATCCAAACAGAGAAGGCTTTTGTACAAACAAATCATCATCCTTTCCTTTCTGCTCTTTGCTAGTGATCAGTACATATACTAGTGGAATTATAAAATCAGAATTTCATCTTTTTTTTTCTCTCTGTTTTGTTTTGGTTTGCTTTTCCCTTTATCCCATAATAGGGAAGAATGTAGTGTGTATTTGCTGATTTGGATGTAAAATTGTTACATTACTTTACATGTTGGGCCTAGTGATGAGTCTTCTAAAAGTCAAGTATTTCTTTGTTAATTCTTTTCTGAGACTTGCCCAGGCTTTTACAGTGCATATTCCACAGATTGTATATTCAACATATACTTGGTTTCTGGGATTAAAATCAGACACATTTCCTTCTAATTGCTCAGTGCTTTGTGTTTAGTTTTTATTTTGTGCCTATGTATTTTTGATGTCCAGCTGTATGCTGACTCCAGATTTGACAAAGAATACATTTGTCTTATGATATTTTAATATGCATGTATATATTAATATTCAAAATATCTTTGCTAATAAACAGTTCTCTTTATACTATAATTCTTTCTCCAAAACTTCAATCAGCGCTGGTAACTTTCCAAATAAGTGTGCAAATAGAAACAATGGAATTGGCCATTCTTCATTCCACTGTTTTGTCTCTTAGGTGTTAATGGCCTGCTTTCTTGAAACCTATATCTACGCTAAAAAAAGACCAACCCAATACCCAAAAAACCTATGAAAAGCAGGTTGGAAGAACATTACTTTAGATTTGCAGTTAAACACAAAGTCAGGAAATGCAGTTTGATAGTTGCTTATGCAGCCTCCATTCAGTCTATATTTGCTTCTCATCTCTGATACTTAGTAATCCATAGGTTCCAATAAGGAAATATTCCATGGAATAATGTCAATAGAAAATGCATGACATACTTGCACCCAGAGAGGTGTATTCAGTATGTGTAAATAATAAGAAATCCAGTATTTTTGAATTTTGAGTGCTTCCCTTGCCTGAATTAAAGTGATCCAAGTGGTGCATCATGAACTGATATAAACCCATAGGAATCTTCCTCACCTGGCTTTTCTCCACAGAAAGGAGAATGACTGTTAAGGAAGTACTGTGCAAGGAGTCAAATGGCCTGTCCTACATCTGCTTATAATCCTCCCCAGAGACAGAGGTTGCTACTGCTTTCACTATAGAGGAATGGTGAAGGAATCTCTGTCCTAACAAAATCTTTTTGAATTACTCAGAGCAGTTCACTGCTGCTTTTGCTTTCTGGAAGGCAGAATGGGAGGGGGGTTGTGGCACTTCCAAAACACAGTTTTTCCTGAAGCTGCAAGCCAATTCTAATGTAAATAATAATCTCTGGTATAAATAGCATTCAATTTACTAGCCTCTAAGAAAAGAAAAATGTAAGCAGAACAAACTCCATCGTACCTTATGAGCATAAACTCTTAGGTTTATATTACAGGCTTTTATCGTATTCGGTACATGACTACATTAGTTGACATGCAATTACTGTCACAGGAGGAAAGAATTCTGCTTAAGCCACAGGCATTAAGCTGATTCTTTTACATCATTGTTCCATACCTCCCGGCTCTTCCTAGGATGACATGCTGCTGCAGCTATATTGCTTGGCAAAATACTTCTGGCTATATCATGTATGCTTAGTTATTATTTTCATATCTGCCAAAATGTTTGGGCTAAATTCAAGTGTTAAAAAGACTATAACATGTTCCAGCCATTTATATCACAACTAAAAAATAGGCAGAACCTCTTTAGGTGAAAAAATATCCCATTCATCCCAGGGAAACTCCCTATCGCATTGGATGCAATAGATAGACTGAATTTCTCGTAAGAGGTCTTTAGATAATATTTTTATAACCAAAAGGGTTTCTTCCTAACCAAAGGAGTTATCTCTAACTTCTTTTAATGATCATGATATAAACACTATCAGGACAGAATATCTTCTTATATGCCCCTTAAAGAACCGCGTTGCCAAAGATTTTCATTAGGTCATTATTTTAGAGATAGCAATGGAGAGTTGTTTGTTTTCTGGTAGAAAAATTGGCATTCAAAATGCCTCTAAATCCTATTTGTGCTAGATTTTTAATGCATGAGGGTAAATAAAACAATAAGATTAAAAATCTTATAATATAATAGTTCCAAATGATGGACAGCAAGGGAATACAAAAGGTTTATACTTTGCTTTAGACTACAGTGTACTACCAGTGAGTATCCCTAAACTATGAGATGAGCCAAAGTCCCTCATTAGGAAGCTGAAGATATGTATTTTGCCTTTGTGAAAAGCATCAGCTGCTTGTCTGGGAAAGAAGAGCTCAGGTTCTGAAGCTGCTGTGTATAAAGGGAAAAAAAACATGAAATACATCCACATGAAGAAGAAGAAAATCTGCTTTCTATATGTTTATCTAATGCTTATGCCTTTTCTAAAAATATTTACAATAGGAAATGCTGTGCATGCCAAGTCCAGAAAGATGCATTTGAACAAAATAAATAGAAAAGTTGATACCTGCAAATTGGAAATATCTACCTAACTGCAGGCAGCAGCAGCAGTAGAAAGAACATTTCAGATGACCGAAGACACTTAAAAATACAAACGTGCAAATTAAATAAAATTTGAACATTTTATATCTTTCTCTGGCAGTTCATTAAAAATAAAAATACAGTTTTAGCAGATGTGCACAATAAGTTGCTTTTTCCTTATTGTTGGGAGGATGGATATTGAGATTTGTAGTAGCTCCATTGCTCAAATCACATATTCCTCAGAGTGTGGAGAAGCTATATTAAACATAGAAAGTCCAGACAATGCTGTCAGTTGATTCTGGGAAGCAGCCAAATGTCTGACATCGGTGCTGCATTAATAGAACTCTGCACTGTGTTGAACATATGCTTCTCAACAGGCACTGTAGTACTGCTTACAACAAAGAGATGGTGCAATTATTTGCAGAACTTTATTTTTGCCAAAAAGAAAATGCAAGATAATTCCATTGAGAGCCAAAAGAATTCTGAGGTTCCAGCACTTCAAAAATCAAGCTATTTAACTGCTCTAGTACAAGGCAGTATAGTTTAGTATAACTAAAATCTTAATTTTAGGTACACATTGACTTTCTTTATTTGTCCCATTCACTGAAGATTTGCAAATGCTTTCTAGAAACCAAGATCCAAAGTTTCTGAAATACTTTAGTAATGTAGTGCAAGGTCTAAGTAACTCAAAAATTATTAAGCCATTTGGAATATAGTAAGTCCATAGAAGCACAAATCGAAGTGAAACTTACTGTTTAATCTGCAAAGTAGGTTTAAGTCATCTTAGCAAGCAAATATTGCCAATCCTAACTGACTGCAGAGATCTGTGTTAACTGAAGTAGACACTCAACTTCCTATATATCATGTAACAACTGTAGCTTTGACTTTTCTCCTCTGCCTTCTCTCTTACTAAGAGGTTTGTTGTCATCAGGTTTTTTGGGGGATGGGTTTGTTTGTTTGCAAATAATTTCTAATTAATATTCACATTACAACCTGTGGTGGCTATACCTGCCTTAGAAACAACTACAGCAATTAAAGTACATCATAATGCATAGCCTGCTGTGCACAGTCTCTGTGGAGAAAGCCTCTCTTTTCCTGATGACAGGAGTGCCTCACTTCATGATGTGTCTGAGGATTTGATGTGTCACTAAGGATTTATAGACTTTATTTGGAACCTGGAATCTTGACATCCTTTGGCAAGAGGTAGAGAGTTCTGCTTTCTTTCAAAACATCATGGTGATATGCCTCTTTTCAGAGGATAAAAGCACTCATCCAGAATGTTGTAAACACTGACCATAGTTCTTTGCCTTGTCTAAACAGATATAGATCTGTAGTTGTCCCCTCTCAGGAGAGTATACCAACCAGCAAAGACCAGGGCTCTCAAGCCCTTCTGTTCAAGTTTCATGGAATAATATTAAGAAAGAAGAGGTGAAAGAATACGCAAATTAATAGTTGAGAAATTTACACCTGGAAAGAGAAACCTGGTTTAGTTCCTACTCCAATGACATTAACAGAGAGGAATCTTGGGTACAAATATTTCACACTTGTTTACAGATAGTGGTCAGAATCTTGCACCAGCTTTTCTTGATTTTCTCCCTCCTTCCAATGGCCTGTACTAGCGCAATTAACTAAAGCTCCTTTCTTATGTTTTGCTTTCAACTCACTGCATAGCTATGCTTGGGTCCACAAAATCAGTGAAAGCTTCTAGACTTTTTGCAATAGGCTATGGAGAAACAGAAACTGTCCAACAGGACCTGTTATGTGCAAATACACACTGAATACATGGATATGCATATTGAAGGGAAATGCATATTATAGGGCTATTTCTTCCTTATTAGTAAACTTGGCCATGCTTTCATCCCATTCTAGATACCAGCAAGTATCAGTAAGAGCGTACAATCCTCTATATCTAGAATAAAACCAGAGAACTGAACTTTAAATTGCTGAAAGTCTAATTGATCAAGGAAACTCTTTCTAAGCCCAAAATATGAGAACATTACATCACGGAAACACTTAACGCAAAGACCCCACATCAAGTCCAGGAGGGTGACTTATCCCTTTGGGGCCAGGATATCTTGACCAAACACCTGCTGAGTGGTTACAGAAAGTGCATTCAACCAATCAACTTGACTGCATGTTAATATATCCATAGGAAAGATTCCACAACAGCATCCAAAATGCCATCATCACAGTATTACTGTGCTAACCTATGGAAAGTTACCATGCATCTTGCATTAAAAAAAACCCCAAACACCCACAAACCGTGCAATTTTCCTTCCTATACACTTTTTTTAATTATTATTATAATTTTAAATTAGAAGTTACATTATTCTAATGTGACATTGTTTCTCCAGTGCTGGTAAGTATCTGGACACAGTGATTGTTACTGGGACAACCTGATTTCATATGTCACAAGTCCAAATGCTTGAAATTTTCCAGGCATCTGGAAATTTCTTGAAGTTAATCAAAATATTAAATCTCTTACACTGTGAAAATTTCTCCTCAGTGCTTTGTGTGTGCGTATAACTAACAGATCAGCAATGCATAAGACATAAGGTCTAGATCAAGGGAGTACTCAGATGTGGCATTACTTATCGCTTTGACTCATCCTGAAATTCTGAATATGCAAGATTTTTGTTACTTTGGAAATTTTTGTGTAAAAATATGAACTTTGCTTTTGCAAAAGAGTCCGGGTAGGAGAGTGTTCAACAAAGGTTAAACTACTGAAAATCTAAAATCTGGGGAAATGGGATATTCAGTGTAAGCTGCATTCTTTGGAGTCTGAGTTCTTTTATCTTGACATAGAGAAATGCCTAAATTTATTTTTAACTTTAGACATTGTTAATATTTTAATCTAATTTCCAATACATTTTCTTGTCTATCTGCAGAAATTTTAGTTAAAGCCTTTCTTCTCCTACCCAGCATACAATAATGATCACACTAATTAGAATTAAAAAAATAATTGACTAGCACATTTTTTCTTATCTTTCCATTTAAGTCTTTCACTATAGCACCTGCATAGCAAATGCACATTGATTTCATATGCTTTATTTGAGTTGTCTCTGGTTTTAGCAAGATAAATCAGCAGTTGGGAATCTCTAAAGAACCTTCCATCTTTATCTGTTTCAGAATAGTTTCAACAGGCTCTGGACTCTGGAGAACTTCTGATTACTAGCATTATATCAACTGTTACACAGCTACAGTGTATCCCAACTACTTGTCCATATCTAGTTCTAAAATCAAAGAATAAATGAGCTTTCTATTTCATTCCCAGGTCCTGTTCCCCAGGCAATTTACACATCAGAATGATGAGCCTTTCTTTTTGGAGTTTCACTTGATGTGGGAGTAGTTCTGGGAAGAGAAATCCTGACAGGTATTTTAAACATGTTCCCACAAGGTATGGCAGCCCACATTATCAAGTCATCCTTCAGAATCCTAGCAGATGCTGTACCCTTCATGCCAGGCACCTCATGCCATATGTCAGGAAAAACATCTGAAAGCCTAAGCTTCATATGTTTAACATGTTACTTTTAGTACGACCACATATTATTTCAGACATTGTGAACTGCACAAAACCAAAACCAACAAAACAAAAACCCCAAACAAAACAAATAACAAACCAAATGAACAAACCTAAAACAACTTCTACAGAAGCAAAAGCACCATATATTAGTCCAGACCACAAGTTCGATCAAAGCTATCTGCCCCAGGCAGCTTTCGCTGTCATGTCATCTAAGGAGTGAGGACATGAGTTCATTTGTCCCACAGAGTCTTGAAGATCGGGGATGTCTCTCTGAGGTGATACTTTTAGCAGTACTAATGTAGCTTGCTATTAGTAGAGATGTTCCTATGCTTAGTAAAAGTGGGGAGATCCCTTTACTGGATTATATTTTACAAAGTATTTTCTTTTAATGAAATTATATGACACCAATGAAATTATATTGATTTTTTTTCTTTTGATATTTAGGATGTGGGGGTTTGGTTTGGTTTTTAGTTTTTTTTTTTTGGGGGGGGGATTTTGTTTGTTTGTTTGGATTTCTTTTAATAGGATCTAGATAAAAATGAATCATGAGATAACAAAAGTAATCAACATTTCAGTAAGCCTTCATTATATTTCTTTCATCATGTGAAGGAAGGAACACTTCAATGGTAACATTTTATTTTCATTTAATTGTGACCATTTTATGCACTTTTTTTGGCCAGATCTGAAGGAGCATAGAAACTGGATATTAGAAATTAAACAGAACATGTTATATACAGGCTCTATTGCATATCAGTAGAAGAGCTTGTAAGAGTGAGTTATCACATTTAATCAGGAGATACCTGTGATTAAAGTCACCTTGTGTTTGCTTGCTTAAAAATGTTTGCAAGGACTAACAGCCAACAAGCCGCCTTTATCTATCAATACAGAAGTTATAGAAAGAAAAAAAAAAATCACCTGAATAATATACTGAAATTAAGCGCACTGAAGAACATGAGTAGCTTAACTCCCGAGTAAACTTCTTGGGTACTGATGATCTAGTTTAGCTCAACTTCCTGCAGATTATTTTTCCTGTGACTAGATTTCAGCACTTGGTTCACTTGGGACCCTTCCCAGGGTTAGACTATTAGAAAAAATTGGGTTTTTTTTCAATGAAATTGATTTTTGTTCAATTAATTCATTAAAGCTTATACCTCCCCCTTCTCCACCCCCTGCCTTGGTCTCTAAAGAGAAGTTCCTTTCTTCAAAAACTTTGGTCAGTTATGCTGAGTTGATGAGATTCATCATTCAGCTTTTCTTTATGAAAAGAAGAAGCATCCACTGTATGGCTCAGTTGTGTTTGCAGACATTAGCTTGCTTGCTAAGACTGCCAACAATTTTATCTGTGTCAGCAAATACATATATTGCTGTAACCCATTTGCTGTTTCACGAAGAAGTCAGCTGTAGTACCCCATTTGGTGGTTTCAATCTACTTTATTATTGTATCTGCCTAAATTTGAAATGTCGATTAAAGTACAAAGGAGAGAAAATGAGTGTGGAAAATGATCATATCTAATAACTTTTCCCTTTTTTTTTTTTTTTTTGCATATGTATCCCTTCTTCCCACTTCCAGGATAAGACTCATGCTGTGTGTGACTGAAAATGAGGAAAGTAAACACTTTTATTCTCTCTATTCTATTTATGGGTTTAGGGGGAAAATTTCAATATGACATGTGACCATTCATATTTCCTAACAACACAATGCTTTTCTTCTCCTGCTCTTTCCAGCCTGAGGAACCTCTTCCATAGAAAGTTCTGAAAATTCTTTCCAAGCATATTTGATTTCTTTCAATAAAGTCATGTGCACTGTTTTCTTATTTAATGGACATTTTTCCTCTGGGCATGAAAGTATTTTCTTCTTTCCCTCACACAAACTTAGGTGAACAACCAAAGAAACACAAAACCCAAACAAAACAAAAAAATAATCAAAAAACCAAAACCAGACAGAAATGAATTAGGTGGAATGGAAAAACAATAGTTCTAAGGAGATGCTTTATTGACATTTACTCTTGAAACAAGAGTTGATAACTTTAGGGGGAAAAAAGCTATTTCAATTTCTTTATTAGGAAAACATCTTTCTATTATCAAAACGCTGAATATATGCTCAAAATACCAAACTGAAAAAAAAAAAAAAAACCAACAGAAACATCCATATTCTAACTCTATGTCATGCTTTAAAAATATGCTGCTAATGCCTTAGGCCCTATACTTTCAGTATTTTAAAACCTGTTTGCAAAATATAGCTATCTGGCATGTGTTCAGAGCATCTTAATTATGTCTATTGGCATTTAGATGGGAGATAAGGAGCGTAAAATTCTGCACTGCTCTTTGTGCACTATCTTTTATTATTAACTGGTTGCTTGAGTATTATTGAAGAAGACAGACTGTCATAGATTAGTACTGTTTGGTAAGTAATCTATTTTAGCTTCACATTTTTTGCTGAAATATAAATAATACATTAAAAAAAAGTCTCCTTCTGTCACTGTTTAGGCTTTTGATCCTTCCTCGTCAAAGACTAGTACTAAAGAACATTTCACTTGGCTGTGCTAGTAACATAAAAAAAAAAAAAGAGAGAATACACAAGATAGTGAAGGGGGTGGGAAGAAGAAAAAAGAAAACTTGACAAACAATACTCCTACTAGCATATTGAATACAGTTCAAAAGAAGCAACCAATCCTCCCATCTGCCAGATGGGTCCTACCAGCTATGTTTCAATTATGAGATGGAGGTTCTCTAGGGAATCTGGTATATATGAGAGAAATCTTTGCCTGTTTCCCCTTCCTGATTTTCTTTGAGCATAAGTTACACCCAAAGTAAGTTTGAAAGCTGCTTCTTTGGACAGAATTGTAAGTTTAAGCAGAAACATATTTTCAGTGTTGTAGGATCATTCATGTTTATATATGCACATATATTTTACAAAATGTATAAAATATATATGATATCCACTTTTCCTTTCCCTCAAACTACAAAAGCTTTATCAGACCTTCAGCAGTGCTTTGTAGGATTAAAAGCCCTGTTCCTGAGCCGTCATTAAAGAACCATTCCTACCTGGAGTATTCTAATTAAAGTTTATTCAATTATTTGTGCCTGCCAGAAAGCCCCAGTTACCACTAGAAAGTGAAAATGAAATCCGGATGAAGTGAATAAAATAATTGGGTAAGATTCATGAAGTGTTAAGCATATTTTAGGAAGTTACAAAAGATGAGCATAATGGAAAATCACCATATGTCAGTATTGATCTAATATTTCTTGGGAACCTTATAATGCTGTAATATTATAGGCTTTTCATCCTTTGGATCTTTTTCTTCTTACAGTATGTAAGTATAATTAGAAAGAAACAGAAAAAAATACTAAAAATCAGAGCCAACTTCTGCATGGTGTGCTAGCTAGAGTTCTTTTGAACAGAAATGAGAGTAGAAAAGAAAATTTGTTCAATTTAGAAATTCAGGATGGGATTTTGGAGGATCTGTGGGTTTGCATAGATTCCCTTAAACTAGTTTTTTGGTGAGGAAATGAGGTGTATTTCGAAGAGGGAATGAGGTAGAATGAGGAAACTCATAGACAGTGGTAGAGACTAAATTGTCCCAAAGATCTGCAAGTACAGATTTAGCAAGTTTTATGCAAGAAATTGTTCAATCCGATGTAAAATCATTTTTGTAATCTGTGACTATAGCTAACAATTCTTACAACCTTCAGCTATACTGATTGACTTGAACCCATTAAAATTCCTTATAAAGCACAAAAACAACCAAGAAAGGAAGATTCAATATTAAAACCACAACTTAAAAGTAAAGATTCAATAAAATTTAGGAGTTTTCATATAGAATGTTAATTTCCTACTGGAAACTGTGTTTTTTTGGGTTCTTTTAAATCATGTTTTATGTTTGTGTCTTTAAAGAATAAGACAAAACATAAATATTTTCATTCAAGCTAAACCCAATGATGGAAATTCAAATCATTGAGGAAAGGAACAAAAGATGCACAATACCTGTTTCAAACTTACAGGTACTTTAGTAGCTGAGTTTAAAACCAAGTATTTGTGTATTGCTATTATTGGACTCCAGCAGATGAGAATGTGAATTATTTTTTAAAAGCTGGGAAAATCAATCTGTAACAAAACCTGGAGAATGTTTTGGCAGAACATGCTGAAAACAAAATATTCATAAAGACTCGGAAAATAAGCTACAGAGAGAAAACCATCAGGACTAAGGATAACCTCTTCTCATATTACACAATCTGAATTTCAGCATAGCAATATACCTATGGTGATTTACACTGTCCATGACTCCTATGTGAAATATTAATATTATTTGTACTATATTCATTTGGTATGCTACTAAAAAGTAACCAATCAGAATTTTCCTGTGGGATACGATTATGAGTCTAGGAACGAGTTAGCACAATTCCTACGTGCTTTTGTTCTTCTTTTTCTTCTTGTTTTCTTTTCATCTCAATAAGAATTATGAAGCAATGTGGTAATAACATATCCTTTAATAATGCAACTGTACACATGGCAGGAAAAAAATAGTTTTCCTCAACATTTCCTAAGTACTCTTACCCCATAAATTATTCTCCAGGTTGAAATGGTTTGCCTTCACACTGCTTTTTATTAACAAACCAGAAAATAAAAGTAAACCCTTTTTTTCTATTTTGGAAATCTGAGTAGAAATACCACTGAAAGGAAAATTATCTGTCAACACAAGAAGGCACTCCAGCAGATCTGGAAAAAATATAATTTTGTATTTTGCTCATACTCAGAACAAAGCCCGAAGAGGTAAAATATTCTCTTATGGAATGTACTCAGTGGTGAAAAGTTCAGTGTTTCTTTCCAAGTGAATCAGAAAATCTTGTTTAACATTTTTTCTGTAAAATGTTTGGATTGCCATGAGAAGGTTAAAGTCTGGACATAGTTGGCATAACTTTTTAAAGTTTCAATTACATAAGTGAAAAACAGAATTTATTCTCTTTCTTGTTATTCCATATTTCTCCTCAGCCCCATCCATTTATACTTGTTCTAATTATAAAGATATTTAGAAATAGTGTCCTTCAAATAATGATCATTATAGTAATAATTCGATGCCATAGTACATTTTAGAGTGAATTAATTATGCATAGAATATTTTGGGTTTTTTTTGGCTTGTCTTTTTTTTTTTTTTAACAGTACCCAGCTCAAGCCTAACAAGCAAAATGGTAAGAGCTTTTTTTTTCATTATGAGTCAAGAGCAAGGTGCAGCAGGGAGAAATATACCTCTGGCCTCACAGACAGTGCTTGCCTACCATAATGCACTGTCCACAGAGAAGACATTACTATTGTTTTCTCATTCTCATAGCACCTTTCTCTGATAATATGACCCAGGACCGTCATCCAGTACTAACTATTACATTCATAATTTACATTTCCAAAAGCAAAACCTCACAGTTTCAGCAAGCAGGTTCCACTTATATATCAGTTCTAAACACACATGAGAGCACAGGCATACACACAATGCACTCAGGAGACAATATCTTTTCACACATGTGAAGAAAATATCAAACTTCACAAGAAATCTGCAGATGGCTGGAAAGTCACAAGCCTTCAGACTCCTAAACCATGAAATCAGGGTTGTCCCAGTAGCAATTCCTGTGTTCAGATGCACAGAAATGAATTTACACCAGCACTGAGGAGAATGTGACTTCTAATTCAAAACTGCAATTACACACAAAAAAAAAAAAAAAAAAAAGTGTAAGAAGAAATATTACACTGACAATTTGTGTTAGTTATAAAAGATAGTGTTATATTTAGAGGCCTATCCTCTTGAATTCATGTCAGTTATCTCTTCATCTCGAGTGCATATAGGGATTAGCCTGAGACATGTTCAGAAGATGGAGAACAGATTTTCATCTCTGGTTACGGGTTCTCCATCTCTGTGCTCTGATAGAACATAAGGAAAGCAAGATGTGGTTAAGGTTTCCAAGAAAGAAAATCACGACAGTTGCAAAGGGTAAGTGATGTAAAAGCCAGATAGTTGTGCAGGTACAAGTGGTGTACAAGTGTCTTGTGTTTGAGATCAAATGAAATTTATTTTTGAAACTCAACTAAAGCTCCACCAACATCAACTGCAGATTTGGGATGTCACATGGATTCATCACTACACTGCTGACTCAAGAATTATTCTTAAGGTTTATGGTCAATAATTCAAAATGGGCAATCACTCACCTAATAAAGGGAAGGCTCTCAACCTCGAAGAGTTACTGTGGATGGTGCCCAGGTCCAATGGGAAAGTCCCGACTGCAGGCCCCCTGCTCCAAAGAGCAGTCAAATCTATCTGTGGTGAAATATGGTCATGGACCCCACTGGCTGATAATCCCAGCTTCTTCACGTTTGTACTTGTTGAACATCACTGTGTGGGCAGGACAAGAGCTGTCTGGGAATTTTTTGTGGGCTTTTGTTGTGCCTTTGTTAGGGTCACCTAACAAAGGGTCATCTAACAAAGATAAGGTGTGACTGGTGCCATGTTCTGAGCTTCTGGCAGAAGTCCAGCCCCCCTCTCCTGGCAGCATTCTGGGCTGTTTGCCCTAGAAGATGCTCCTTTGTTACCTGACCTATTGCGATTGGCTAGTTACTGCTCTAGAATCTGGCCTTTGTGGTGAGGCCATCTTAAAGTGCACTAATGAAAATGAACTGCATGGATTAATGATAATTATGTGCTATAGTAGTTAGCTAGGTTGCAATTTACTTTGTGAACACCCAAATAAAGCACCAAACATATATTCAAACAAATATCTGCACTGTTTTGTGTGGTAGGCCGGATGCCATAATTTTCCTATTCTCATCTTGGTGCTGGCAAAACATTCCACACTTCCCTGCCCTGGGAAATTAATGCCTTGTGCCAGAATTTACTGTTGCCTCAGATTTTTATTTTTATTTTTTTAGTTTTTCTGTAAGCTGGATCAGACAAATGGGAAGAGTTAAATTATGTTTTAAAAACCAGAGAAGTTACATCATTGTTTCAAATTATCCTCTCCAACCCTCAACTGCAAAAGTGAAAATTTGGAGCATGGAGGAGAGAGCAGGTAATGCAAATGCAAAAATGTATTAGACCACTTTCTCTTCAAAACAAAAATTTTGCGTAATATGCTCTAAAATGTCTTCTCTCTCTCTTTGCATCAGCTTGCAAACCCTGTAAAAATGTCCAAATATCATAGGCTACCTATTATAATGCATATTTAAACACTGCTTGATTTTTATGTTCTATCAATGCCTGATTTTTAAATATATTTAAAAATGCTTTTGAGGTTTGATTTGCTCATCACAAACTAATATTTCTTTATTATATCTGAATCTTCTAAACCTTGAGGATTTTTAATGTTATGGTAAGAAGTAGAAGCCCTGTTTTACTATGACAAAAATACATACGGAAAAGATGTCTATGACTGAAATAAACACAACATTTTAATGGAGATCTCTTGAATTTTTGAAAGAAAAATGCTTCTCAGCTCTTTAGTCAAATTATAAATTTTAGTAGAAAGAGGCACAATTTATTGCTTATATTTCTGGAAAAAAAAAAAATAAATTTCAAGAAACCCTGGATGAAACCAGAAAAATTTAGTTCTTGCCAATAGAAATCAGAAGCATTTCAGGAAAATCACAGTTACATAAAGAATAGAAAAAAACACTCCTTCAAAATAATACTTCATTTTAGGACACATTTTCCAAAATTCCTCAAAAAAACAGTTTTTAAGATTTTGGGTTTAGAAAATCAATACAATAACGTATTAAAAGGTGACTAAGACAAGGAATTCCTTTTATAGACTTAAACAAAGATGTGAATAAAAATTAAAAATTGTGTTTTCTCTAACATCTACTATATGAAAAAAACCTATAACCTGAGCAGAAATAGGTAATAGCAGATTCTACATTGGACAGCTAAAGCTCTGTGCATTCAGTAACAGCCAGCACAGAGAGGATTTTCACAGGAATCCTGACTACAACCAAAAGCTCATTTGTAAAGTCCTAAGTTCTATTTCACAAAAATAATAATAAGGCTAATTAATTAGAATACTAATAGCTTAATACAATGCAGTATTTGATGTCTGATCTGTCATATATATTTAAAACAGATCAGCAATTTAATTTACTGAAATAAATGACAGTAATACTTAGTTTCCTAGGAACAAGTGAGGCTCAAATTCTTTTGAAAATGATGATTTACAAAAACCAATTTTCTTCTTTGAACAGTGGAACAGTATGCTTTCCAGAAAGTAAATTTGAAATTATCTGTTACTGCTGATCTAAAGTTCCTGAAAATCAACTGTAATATATATATTCCGTCTACTTCAAGAAATCTTGTATGTTTCTTCTTTTGGAAACAGAAAGTCTCTTTCATAACAGGATTTCAAAAGGCTTGGTCCTCCAGCTCTAACTACAAATTACAACTCTATCTACAAAATTTGTCTGATTCAGTGAATACTTGAATAGGATTCAATAAAATCTGAATAGTGTTGGAGGCAAGAAAGTACAAGAAAAAAAGTCTATGTGTTTGAGTGTAGTGTGTCCTTTGCACTTGAAAATATATTCTTCAGCTGAAACATGCTACTAAAAAGATAGTGTTACACGTTACTGCATATTTACACATACATTTGAAATGTCATACACATACCTGACATAGCAGTCATGTTTAAAAACTGATTAAAAGTAAGATGGCCATTTACCAGTAAGAAAGTTGCTACAACAGATGTTAAATAAAAAGCTGGTGAATGTGTTGAAACACTCTAACTAAGCTTAATTTCCAACTACATTTGTTTTGCCGCTGTAGAAGGATATGATGACTGCTAAAGGTCAAAGACGTCATCAAGAAGTTTTGATTTGCCAAATTATTTTGTGGAAATTCCCATTTCAGGATAAAAATGGGAAGGTAAACATTTATTTAAGCCAGAAAAATGAGTAAGATTTATACTTACTCAACTGAAAATTATTCTCGAGAGGAAAATTGTTGTCATGGCTAAAGAACTTTGGATCTCAAATTTCTGTTTTCTGGTTCCAAAGTGTTTGGGACACAGAGTCATCTGGAAACTGAATTTCCATTCCCTGATTGTAATAGAATGTTAAACAACAATAACATATGGCTATAAAACTAGTTCTTATTCAGTGACTTTCAGAAACTTTATACTTTTAAGTGGGAAATTACTTTAAAGCAAAACAAATAATCGTAACCAAGATTTTTTTACACTCTTCCATTTTGAAAACACTGGTGTACTACTTTCAGCAACAAAAAGCTTTCCATTTCATTCAGCAGCTACTAGTGCTTCCAATGTTGAAACTGACTACCCATGCAAGTCCCTGTGAGGTAGGATTGCAGGCTTAATTAGACTTCTACTCAAACCAATTTATTTTCTTTAGCTGTGCTGCCAGTTTTCCTACATTTTAGAAAACCACTTTTGACATCATTAAGACATTTTATTTTTTCATAAGGAGAAGCAGGGAAATTTGTGTATAGAATTTAATTTGACACAAGCAAATTAAATTGTGGAAATGCTGATACAGACTAAAATATCTGCCCTGTTACCTAAAATTATTACAGCAAACACATTAGCTATTCAAAAGGAAAAAGAAATATGTGATTTTTCTGAATTCAGAATGTCTATGTTATTTGAAGAATTATTTTAGCTCAGTAAATGAATGTCTATGTTATTTGTGGAATTATTTAGCTCAGTAAATGGATGTCTAGCAGAATTATTTTAGCTTAGTAAATAAATATAAAATTAAAATGCAATACTATATAGTAACAATAGTATGATACAACAAAAGTGAGGTAAAATTTGCTAAATTATTTGTGCAGTTAGGAAGAAGTATGCCCTGGACAGCTGCAGATAAAAGATTCTTATGAAAATAAATATACTGAATGAATAAAATATGTCAAGATTAGACTGACCACCCATGTTGTGGTTTAAACTCAGCCAGTAATTCAGAAATATGCAGCCATTTGCTCACCTCCTTCCTTCTCCCCTCCCCTCTGTGTAGGATGGGAAGGAGAATTGAAAGAATGTGAGCCCTACAGCTTGAGATAAGAACAGTTTGATGACTGAAGTACAATATACTACTGCTACTACTACTATTACTACTACTGCAGTTATGATGCTGAGGGATGTGCATGCTTGTCTGGAAGCATAAGTAATCGGTTCTTGCAAGAGTTAGCATGGGTCCAGACCATATAATTTCAGAACTTATGCCCGTAATAACTACAACAAAAGGTTGCATTTAGTAAAAAACCCAAGAGTAGTGTGCAGATTGCCATCAGTGCAGTTTAACACAAAATAACAAAGTATGTTTATAATAAACAATAAATATTTTGCAAGAAATAACAAACAATCTTTTGTCAAATCTCATGTCCTAAGATTAAATTTAAAGTCTCAGGTCAATGGACTAACTCAGCAGCTTCAGGTTAGCAAGGATAGATGATTACCTTGTAATTTCTACTATGATTGCTTTTCGTGCCAGACAAACTTAAATCTGTAGTCATTGAGGAACAGCTCCCAGGTCTCTTTTCCCCACTATCCTTTTATTGCTCTGGCTTTTTATCATTTCAAAGAAAGCTTAAATGGGTGTTACAAGAAAGAAAAAGGCAAGAGCTAAGGAGCTAGGCACACTCAAATCAGTTAAGACTCTGAAGCAGATTCTATGCTGCAATTCTTTCCCTGAACCAAACCATGGAGAGTGTGGAATGAGATCAGTGCTAACTTTTTAATTTCCTTTGTTCCTTAGGATTTCCTAGAGCTCACTCTATGTTTTTAGGTTTGGAGGATAATTCTGTCAGTTCAAAGATAATCTCTTTATTGAAATATATTTTACTTTTATTTGACATGCAACTACCATGCTGTTTGAAGGCAGGTTTTACACTACAACAGGGAGTATTTGAATGCATTGTGCCAGTGGCATTTAACGTGTTCAGTTCACTGGATTTTATACTTTTTTTATATGATAAAGGGTTTTTTTTTAATCTCCATCTCAAAGTGGATTTTTCTTTTCATGACTGTTTTTGTTGTTTCTGAAGTATTCTGTGACACATGTATAGGAATATTCTGGTCAGGACTGGCTAGGATTGTGTTGATGCCTGCCATGTATTAGTCTATTGAAGCATGTTAAAATTCTTACAAGACTCACAATTTGATAATAGTTTCCAACAAATATTACAGTGTTAAAACTTTGGTTTTATTTCAACTATTTTCATCAACTTTGTAATTTAAAGTCATTTAAAATAAAATGTATTTCTAATAATATCCTTTGTAGACTGGATTGAGCAAGAAAACAACAACAAAACAGCAACCAAAAAACTTCTAGTCAAAGCTGTATTTTATCACCATTGCTGAAAACATGAAATCTTACAACTTTTTATTCAATACCCTCTTGGGAGAAGAATGCACACACAGTTGTGCCTATTCAGTTCAGTTTTGATGAATGAAGTTGGCAAAATATGGATACATTTAGAATACCATTTACTTGTTTTTTTCTTTCTATCTCTTCACTAACTTGGAGCAGCAGAAATAACAGGATTCAGAACAAAAAAAAACATAACTTGGTACTGTCAGTTTAAGTTAAAATACATCCATCATTTTACAGTTGTGTTACTAGGAAGACCTTTATTGTGTTAGCCAAAATCTGTACATTAATATCCGAAGGAAATTATTTTGTATTTCAGATGATCTACGTTTCCATTTCTCTTCTTAGCATTGTTAAAGTGCACCTATTTTAAATTTTTTTAAATATATCCAGTTTCTACTAAAAAAATAAATAATCTGAAATTTTGTTACATTGGTACGTAAAGGCCCTTGCACACTATCAGTCATGTCCAAAGCAGTCACTCTGTCAGTCTGTTCTGTAAACTCACAAATTCTGCTTCACAAATCCCAAAACAAACAAATCAAGCTTTTAGCAATCTTCTCAACATCACGTTAAAAAGGGGTTCCAGTGAAAGGAATTCCAGAGTTAGTAACCTCATTGAAAGCATTCTACCAAATCACCACCAGCATCCAGACCTCCACCTCCACTGCTCTTGACAGTGAGTGCCTGGTATGATGATGTGATAGTACCACACTGCAACAATCTCAAACAACCTGACAGCCTTAGAGATTATCTATGTCTACCATATTATTTGGCATACTGGCCTAGAAGTTACACTTACAAAAAACAGGTGTTAACTTAAAATACTGAAAAAAAGTAAACCAGTGTAAATGCAGCCCAGGATTTTATGGAGATTACACAACATCTGTGGCAGAAAATACACAGCAATACACCCTATGTTACACATCAAAAATTCATTGACTGGATATCTACCATGAACTGTGAAACTGGAACTGTCTGCTAGTGAAGACAGGTTTGAACTGGCCTAAACAGTGGGAGACAGAATGGAGCTTGTTTAGGTACAACCTGTCTGGTGAGTCACTGACTCTTCCCATGTACTAGACATGAAGGGAAAGATCAGCTAAACAGGAAGAAGAGTAAAACAAAAAAAAAAAAACAAAAAAAAAAAAAAAAAAAAAAAAAAAAAAAAAAAAAAAAAACTCATAATCTGCATACTACCTAAGCTGGTACTTTTCCTACAGGGACATGCAAAGCAGGTACCTGCCTGCTTGTTTACAAACAGATGAAAAGAGAAAGAGTTTATGCTGTAGATGCATGCACCATACTCAAGAAGAAAATCTTACAGCTGCAGCAGAGGTGTCCAAAAGGTGTTACCTTTACATTGTGTCAGCAAGCAGAGCATGCATTCTTGGACAAATGCACCACAAGGTTTGTTGCAGCCTCAGACAACATGGGACTTTCAGGTGGAGACTTGTGTGGTAATCTAGCCTGGAATTAGACTTTGAAGGAAAAGGTAATGTAAAGACACTGAGGGATTAGAAACCATGGCTAAAAGCAAATGCAACAGAAATATTTGACCAAGGATTGCAGAGAAAGGAAAAAAGACTTGAAGTTATTTAATTTTCTGTTTATAGTCATATACCTAACAGAATCCATTAAGCAATGCATGCTTTTACACAGCAAATATTTATACATAAATTAAATATACATAAATATACATAAAGTTGTCCTGTCAACTTTGTATCATGTGTTCATCCCATCCATGTCAAGTGTCTGTGGCCAGAGGCAAAAAATACCAACACAGGCAAAAGCCTCTTGGGGTGTAATTGGCTCACCAATTGAAAAGTGCTGTGAAATAGGTACAAGCAGATGTAAGTAACAAACACTACCTTTCACACTAGCTTCTCACTGTAATTATTTGCTATTTCAAATATACTAGCATATACACTGTAAGTAAAATACATTGCTTCCCATTAACTACTATTTATCCTACAGTGTTTTTTGTTTGTGGAACCTATCAGATACAGCACTTTCCTGAAGTTTAAGAGTTGAGAAAGACATTTTAAAATATCCAACCAAAGCAATGCATACCAAATATTATGAAGGGACCCACAAAGAGTTTTGGCTTTGCACTTACAAACTGACTTGTATTTCAGTATGAGTTAAAACATCTATGTTATGAATAATTTGAAATGGTGTATACATTATAAACAAGGATCATGCTTGAGAAAAAACTGACTGAATCCCCTTGCATAGAATAAAGAACCAGAAATAACAACATAAACTATTAATATATGGATCTAAGATAAACGCATAATAAAAGAGACAGAGAGAGAACCTAGTCATTGAACTGCATATCATGCACTCCTTATTGCTTATTAATAAGGTATTTAATGTTTGATTCTGTAGTGCACAAGGCATAGAGAAGCATTCGTAT
>JBCJKH010016071.1:0-14556 GCA_039877255.1 Loriculus beryllinus
CAAGGAAGTTGTGAGTGCTCCATCCCTGGCTGTGTTCAAGGCCAGGTTGGACGAAGCCTTGGGTGGCATGGTTTAGTTTGGGGTGTCCCTGCTTATGGCAGGGGGGTTGGAACTTGATGATCTTAAGGTCCTTTCCAGCCTTAACTATTTTATAAGTCTATGATTCTATGAAGGACTCCTGTTTTGTGCTTTGTGATACAGATAGATCCAGAAAAAAGGTCTAGAGGAGCCTTTTCTTGTATTCAAGGTAGTTACTATATTTTGGGTGATATGCCATGCTGCACTGCTGCATTGAGGTTCTCAGCTGGGCTAATTTATGCAATCAAAGATTTGATTGAATCGATTGAAAGTTACTAAGATGGATGTTTAGTGTGACTAGTGAGATTAATCTTTTGCTACAGTGACAGCTTTTCTGTCTTTGCTTCTGCCTAATTTTAATGTGCAACTTCATTGTGGGTGTCTAGTAAAAGGTAGGCTATATCACAAAGAACTCAATCAAATCTTTATAATTTCTGACTGCAGCTCAAAGCCACCAACAACATTTAATACCTTCTAACATGTATACATTTAATTTTGTCATCTGTCTGAAAACTGCCCATCTAATGCCTCACACTTTACTTATTTGCAGTGCATAAAGCATTTTGCTTTTGGCAAGCATGGAAATGCCTAGTTCACCTCTGTGTGAGTCATATTCTCTTCTTGCTCAAATCCTTAGGCAATTTTGAAAAGGAAATTGTGAAGCTTTGTAAAGTTTTAATCCTGTCACTAAAGCACACTTCAGGGTCCTTGGTACCTGCTAGTATAGTATAAAAGAATGTGATGTCCCCAGCATTGTTAATTTCCTGCAGCTTCTCAGCTGCCTGTCAGGAATGCAGCCTGTATTTCCTAAGCTTTTTTAATGTGTTGTCTTTTTTGACAAGTACAGTTGCTGCAATATCTATCCTTTATTTTGAATGTAAATGAATGAATTACTTCTAGGAAGCCAAAATAAGTATTTTTCATTTTAATGAATTTTGAAATGTCTGAGAAGATAAAATTCAATTGAAAGTATGAGTCTTAATGATGAACCAGGGCACACAGCCTTTCTAGGACATGCTGTAGTCCCGTGGTTTATGGTAACACTATGCTGAAGTCAAGTCTCTGGGCCAAACCCTTGCCTGTGTGCTGAACGTTGGAAATACTAGTCCAACTGAGAAGCCTGTGGAAACAGGACTTTGCATGTCTGAGTATGCATGGTGGTAGTGATAACTGATGTGGGAATCCTAATCATGGCTCAAGCACTGCAAAAACACTAAAGCAAATAAAACTAAAGCAAAAATGTGTGTCATTGCCTTGCAGCACTGAAAATGCAAAATATTAGACAACAGGCGGGAAGTTGAATCAGAGTGAAATACTAAGGGAATTGCCCTTAGCAAGAGGCAAAAATCTTGTACTGTGAGGTTTATCTACAGGGATGTTGCTGGTCTGAACTACTGTAATACTGCCCATTCCTAGCAGAGGAAGAAGTAAAGTGTTGGCTTTCTCTGTCTCTTCTTTTTGACTATAAATGGTGGTTGTCACTCTTCTGGTAAAAAGTCTGCTCATTTAGGGGCAGTTACTTAGGAAAACTTCAGCAGTTTTCTATCTCCTCCTGGGAAAAGTGGCCAGCTGAGATGATGGTGGGATGCTAATTCAAGTGCTTGTTTGAAGTTTAAGCACAATTTGAAATATAAGGAACCAACAAACAGCACCACAGTTAGAAAAATTACTGGTACTTAGCTCTCAGCTAGCTAGGGAAATACAGCTCCATATCCATTTCTACTGGCATATGTTAACTTGTCTTTTTGTTTTAAACAGTTTTCAATGGATGAAATAGAGTGTGTCGGGCCTTAAAGCTCCTAGATAACAGGACATGGCAGTTTGTCATTTAGGACAGAAATAACTACTGCTTCACTGTCAGAGTTCATCACTGTCAGCCAGGGTAGGTCCCAGACTTGTTTACCGTGCACACACTATGTCCTCTTTGAATTTGTGAAGGGTTGTATGTATGTCAAAAATACATTTAAGATAAGCACTGCATGCCTGGTCCCTTCAGGGTTACTGCCCAAGGTGAAAAGACAGGAAAACTCTGACATGAAGTTTATGACTGGAGCCTGAAAAGTTCATAGCTGCCGGTTTGAACTCAGACTAAATCCTTGAAGAATCCTTGAAGCTAGTGAAATGACAAAAGTCATTGCTTTTCCAAGTATTTAAAAAATTAAAGAAGAGTTAGGATAGAAACTTGTAGATGAACCTGGTCTGTTTTCAAATATGCTTTTGAATTTCACTGGATTTCAAGGTACCTGGTGACTTCAGATAAGGGAGATGACCTCAGCTGATCTGTGCCAATATTTTTCTCTCTGTTTGCTTGTAAATATGCAGTCAGTGGAACTGAAAATACCTTATCAACAATTGGAACTGCAGAAGGTAAGTGTTAATTTATTTTTACCAACCAAAATCATCAGTTAAACGTTGAAGTCTAATATACTTTGACATCCAGGCCCAGAACAGCAGCCCACAGATATGTCAACATTACATTGTAAGGAACAAAACACACTTGTGGAGACCTGATGAGAAATTTTCTCATTAGTGCGTTTTATTGAAAGATAACTACCAACAGCCTTGTGCTCTGCATGAGCAGTTTAGTTTCAACAGCTCTAAGAATTTGAGAAATAATAATAATAGTAGTAATAATAATAGTAATAATAATAATAATGTAACATTGGCAAGTTTCGTTTATTCTTTTAGTACTAGAACAAGGAGATCAGCACAACACTTTCCCTGCAAGCTATTGACATCATGGAAAACTAAACTTTAGTTAGAAAAACGAAGAGGGTGTCAAGCATGGTAAGCAAAGGAGGATTATGAAATTTGGGAGTCAGCCAAACACATTAACTCCTACAAAGAAGGACAAATCACTTAAAGTAGGAACAAAGAGGCTGCCACCACTTGTTGTCATCTGAAATCCACACAAGGCTCTGTTAACCTATATTTCAGAGATCCTGAAATCCTCAAAGTCCTGGATACTCATATTTTGGACTGCAGAGTCAGACATATCAGTTGTTGCAGAAATAGTCCTCTTGGCAAATAGGTGCCTCTCTCACAGGTAAAAAACCCCATGCTGTGATTCTGTTTGGGAGATACCTGCATTTTTGTATCAAAGAGCAGCTCTTCAAGTCTTACTCAAAACTCTGTAACAGGAAGAGCAGGGTTCCTGAATCCAGTGCAACATATGAAGGCTGCTGCCCATTTGCCTCCACAGGAGGTGCGGAGGAGCACCTCTGCCTGCCTTTTCATAATGACCATGTGAGTCCTCAGTGCCACAGACCAACCAAGCAAGCTGAAACCCCAGCCTTCCTCCACACAGTGGGGATTGCAGGAGCCTGCCCATCAAAGGACCACTTTTGCCTTAAAATTGAGCCGTGGCATAACCTCAAAAACAACAAATATGAAGTAAAGAAGAAAAATAAGTGAACTGATTCTAGCATCCTTTTGAGGGAATGTTTGGCCTTAGGTTTCTTCTTGCAACAGTTATTTTTGTGTTTCTTAGTCACTGCATTTTTTATACAATGCTGATTGCATGTAAAATACATGAGCTAAGATGCTGGCAGTGAGTAGAGCCCAAGTGTTCTCTCTCCAGCGAGGCTTCCTATTGAGCTGTAGTGTCTGCTGAGATTACATTTAGATTAATTAACCCTTATTAATAGTTCTTATTTTGTCTCTCAAAACCAAGATGAAAGGAAGTCATGACTGCTTAGAAAACATGTGGTAGAGTGAGCATTGTTTATTGCTAAAACAGGCAAAACATCTTTTTGTTAAGTAAACCTTGGCAGCAGTTACCATCCCTCTTGAGCATTCCACCTCTTTGGCAGAAGAAGATGATAAACAGATGTAATATCTACCAGTTTGGTGAAAACTCTAAAAAAAAATAAAGCCTTTTTTAATCCAAACCATTTCATGTACAAATTTGTGTACATGGTACACTTGGGGCAGTTTTGCTTTTGGTTTCCAATTTCATTTTGCTGTATTTCTAGCATCATTTAGGTCTTGATGAGTTTACAAAGTTTTCAGGGCTTTGATAAGGGCTTTTCAAAATGGCTGGCTGTAATAAAAGTCTTCCTGACACTTCATGATCATTCAAATTAAGGCATCCCGTTCTAACCAAATATTCTTACTTTGTCCAAAGCAACTCCTACTTCTGTGACACCTCTGTAGACTATACAGAAGCCAAATTATTTCCTAGCTACACTTCCCCAGTTAACACAGACTTTACATGCTCTCTACTGTTTTCCTTTGATTTCTTTCGAGCACTTCCTAATTTTTTGTCGGAACCCCCCTTAGAGGGATCTAATTCTTTTCAGTCATGGAACATTGGCCTTTGGAAGTCTTGACTCTTCCCATTGACTGTACAGAGCAGCCTGTTGCTCTCTCAAATTACCCTCTGACTCCAGCCACCAAATTTTTGATCACTGCAATGCCCATATTAATAGTGCATAAGCTTCCGAGGGTCTTCTTGTCTTTAATAGATTGTCCTATGTTCAGCTGTAACATAGACAGGACATAGATGGTGATCATTTACTTGTGTGATTTTAAGGGCTAACATGTTTATGAAGTTAATGTGTTATGTTTACAAAGTGCTTGCAGGTACATAAGAATGGATACAGATTGTTCTGCAATATACCATGAGAATTTTGCAGAAAATTATTTAGCATTAAAATATGCATTTATTGTATTGAACAATCTGGGTCATGGAAAGCAGTTTCTGTAATGGAGAGAGTGATTACTTCAAATTGTGCTTACCACCCTGAATAAAAGTTGCACAATTTTTGCTATTTACTTCAGACACTCAGTGAAGGAGGAAAAATCTGAAGATGGGCTGTTTACTACCAGAGTGAAACACTTTGACAAGACATTTGCTTTTAGAAGCTAAGTTAGAGTACTTTTTCGTGGTTTATAATTGGCTGAAGCAAGTAAGCAGAAGCCATTTAGTCCTGAGCAATGCACATATATCTCTGTGATTCTGGTGTCATTTTTTGCTTTGTAACTATGCAGAAGTTTTAGTTATGTGGAAAGCTATGAGAAAAAACAGCTGTCTGGCACACGGGATGGCTTATCTTAAAAGTAAAACTTGCAGTGTTTGACATACAGATGTATTAAGCCTGCTGTTATCCAGAGGTCAAAAAGATATTTATAGGTTAGCTGGTGTTAAAGAAAATATTAACTGTTTACAAACTTAGGATACACTCAGGGGAAAAAATCCACACTTCTGTAGCTTATTTCTAAAGTATTATTTTATCCTTTGTTTAATAAAACAACAGAAGTTTACTTTTCTCTCTCTTGTTATTCTCAGTAGAAAGACAAAATATGCACTTACCCAGAATACTAGTGTTTATGCAAGGGTGAAATCCTCACACACTGACTCTTCACATGCAGTATTTTAAAAGCTACCATGTACTACACTGATACTCCTTCAACATTATCTAAAAAATATGTAAGTTTTGGTTCCTGCTATTTATGAGGAAAAAAGTATGGCAACTTGAATGCAATTATACAGGAATTCTGGAGAGAAGGTGACTTTGAAATAATTTTGTCATAAATAAAATATTAATAATACTTTATTATCCCTTTTATACCTTTACCAGAGGAGTAAGAACTTGCAGAACATCTTTGAGTCAGGTGCTATATCGATAATTTTTTGTTTAACTGGTTTTAAAGTCAAAAGAGCCTCTATTTGAAGTAGCTGTATTATGTACATCTCACATTTGATACTTATGTCAGTATTATAATGTCAGGGAGATACGATTAAATATGCTAAAATGAAAGGAGCATATTTAGAACATATCCATACAATAGCCTCTTTGGTACATGTGAAAAGGCTCTGGAGATATGGATGGTCTCCAAGAACAAGAAGAAATCAGCCTGGAGAGGTTCAGCTCCTGAGCTTCCTTGGAATAAACACCCAGAATATCACAATCATCCTAAACAGTGTAGTATTGCAATAAACCATGTCTGCAGGAAAGTGACTGGGGCTAATTATTATTCATCATATTTAATTTAATTCTATTTTTATTCTATTTTCTTTTGTTTTAGTTATTTTTTAACTTTTAGATAGTAAAAGAACTGAAGGTATAGAGAAGAGTTACAAATTTCATGAATCTTGCCACACAGTTTTGAAGTGAAAAAGCAGTTACATATGTTTGGCCAAGGCACCCGGGCAGCACAAGGACATCCTCTTCTAACAGTGGCTATATATCTCTGCACTGCAGTAATATCCGCATGATGGCAGAAGAGAACAGACAGCTGCAGACACAAGCCGGACTTAACAGAAGAAGCAAGCTGACTTCTGATAGTTTTGTAAAGTACTTTCTATTAAAAATATAAGCAATTCTTTTAAAAAATAACCTATTAAAATATATAAACATCTGGAAGTATTTGGATATAAATATATATAGAATAACCGCATACATCCATAGTGTGTGTGGATATATAGTGTGCATTTAGAAATACAGACTTCTGATAAATACGAGAATGACTGTGGTGTTAGTTTCACATGGGCATTACTGTTCCTAGGAATCAGAGAATAACAGAGATATAAAAATACTTTTTTAAAATCCTCTTCTTACTTTCATTCCTGGAAGTTGGTGATTGTTTCATCTTCACTGTTACACAGGTAAAAAATCTATAATTAAATAAGACTAGGATCAGACTCTGAAAAGGAACAAAACTCACAATTTTAACAACTTCCATAGTTTGTGACACCAAAGTTTTACCAACTTTGAGCATGCTGCACTCAGTAACTGGAAGAAGCAACAAGTTGCATTGTATCAAGGAAGAGAAAAAAAATCAACTTTGTTGTTATCAATCTACAGTTATACTAAATACTTTGTGCATACCAATGTTTAAAAGCTCACAGCCTCAATAATGCACAATGATCTCAGACATGCAATATATTTGTATAGGCAGCCTTGTCAAAATAACTTTTCTTGGTTGTATGTCTGTAAACTGTTGACTACATTGCAGGCACTACACCAGCAAATAGTAATTACTGCAGGGAGAGGAAAGGAAGGGGAAAAGGCTGGGAGAAAAATAATTGGGAGCAAAATTAGCAAATGAATTCTATGTGCAAAGTTAACTGAAGCTATGAATTGAGCACAAGTCTAAGAATCACTTCTCCAGAAATTGTACATCCAGTGTTGCCATTTGATTCATTGTACAACTCCAAATAAATCTAACCTTTCTGTTTCTCATTGTTATGAGTATTAATTAGTGAGTGGTTACACAGCACTTGCGTTAAAAAGCACTAAAGAAACTAGAAGATGCTGAGCATTGTTATGATGAGTTTGAAGCTCCTTGATTTGACATGGATGCACAAGTAGATGCCTTTTAATTGCAAACTGCCTGTAAAAGATACTTTCACAGTAGTTGATTTCTGATTGCTATTGTATATCTAAACTAAGGGAGAAAATTCTTTTTAAAAATGAAATTGTAATTAAAAGGAAGATGCAGAGGTTGTGAAAGAAATCTTCTGCTTTGTAGAGCGTGCTACTATTTCAGACTGTTATTGCAACACAGTTGCAACAGAGAAGGCAAGAACTGTCATGTATTTTAGATATTATGGTACCTACACTGCAGTGTAAGTAATAGTGGTTGAATCACCACAAATTGTTAATTATGCAAAAGGAGGAAGAATATGATGTGAACATCAGCAGCCTGATATTAAGTTGTGTTTTCTGCAGTGTTTTTGGAAAGAGAGACTAGTATGTCCCTCTTTTGGAAAGAGAGAAAGAGAGACTAGACTATTTTGGAAAGAGAGACTAGTATGTCTGTGGAAAGAGAGACAAGTCTGTGCCCACTCTTTTGGATGCAGTAATGTACTTGAGCCTCCGGCCCTACACCTCTCCTTGTCCCCTGCTTTCCATGGGCAGAAAAACAGGACTCATGGCTGTCTCCAGTAATATCCAGACCAGGGAACTGGGGTTGCAAACACTCCTTACCCTGAACCTAGATGTAGCCTGCAGTATTCAAAGCAATCCACCAGTTTGCTATTACATGTTTTTCTAAGTTCCACGGTTCCTAAGAAGCATAGACAAAACATTTTGTGGGCCAGCTTTGCACATTTTGTGTGCCAGCTTTGCTGGAGACCAGCAGCCGTATGCAAAAGGTGCATTTCTTTCTCTCCCTCTTACTTTCTGCACCAAGCGCTTTCACATACATTCATCTGTTGCTTTCCTATATATTTGTCAGAGATAAAAATTTACATGCTTTGGTACTAGGAATACATGTGTTAAAATGTAAAATGGGGATTTATTTCCGTCTTCCTGATCCAATACAGAGATTGAGGGAGCGATTGCGCATTGAGCCTGTCCTCCTTGTAGTGCCCATGCTGTGGCAGTTTGTGGGCAGTATTTGCATCAGCCTGGATACAGGGTGGCATTTGTGTACCAGAAGGTGGCCGTTGAGAAGCAGAGGAAAGAGCAGCACATGATTAAGGGAAAAGGCAGAGTAAAAGAATATTAGGTGTAGTATATGTTGTCATGAAAGTTAAAAATTAAGAAATAAATCTGTATTATCCTGAAAAGAAAATGAGTACATCCAGTGGTATGCAACATAAGAACTTATTATAAAAGTGAAATTATTCTGAAATGTGTCTTATCAAATAGGAACTAATGTCAAAGATTATCTAGAAAGCACTTTTTTCTTCCTTGATGTGTCCAAGCTTCTCTTCATCAGACCCCCTCCTACCAATATGATTCTGCTACATGATGGCACTCCTACAAACGGTGTGTGTAACCCAGTGCTGCCATTCCCTCTCCTGGGCTCCTGAGAAATTCTAGGGTGAGATTAATGAGCAAAACCTTGTGCAAATGGCTCCACCAAAACCTGGACAACTGTTCTTGTGAATATGTGGTCACCTTTGTTAGAAGGTTACAGTCTGGTCTCTACCTATTCTGTATCATGGGATAGTATTGCTGGAGCTGTGGCTTTTGTTTCCATTGCAGTCTTTTAAGGAAGGCTACTGAATTGGAAGAAAAAACATGATTTCCAGAAATGCCTGAGATGAATTACCATACAGCCTCTGTCTAAATTTATCTCTCACAAACTCACTCAAGTTCCTAACTACAGTACTCCTATAAATACTGATTGTTCATTCTAATATATCTATAATAAATGCTAATTCTTAAACATTAATTTGCCATTGGAGAATGAAGTGATTACTTACACTCTGGCTTCATTAAAGCTTAATTTTGTGGTTCCAGCTGCCTGCACACCGCCACCTCGTCTATGGCCAGAGATTTGTGGAATAAAAAACAAGAGTTCTTTTGTAACCCGGTTGTTTAACACTGTCTGAAAAGGAGTATTCAACTGGATTTTTCTTTCTAAAGAATCAGATTCCCAGGACAAATCTTATCACTTGCTAGGGAAAACTCAACATCCTTTAGTTGCATGCTATCTGTACTTTCAAATGGCAACTACTCATAACCCCACTGGCAAACTTAACAAAATTGCTCCTCTTTCCACAGATATTTTTGAGGAAGTCAGTCATCAGGACTCAATTGGTTTAATTTCATAAAGCAAGAGATGTTCTGTGCCAAACTCCGGCATTATCTGAGCATTTAATGATCTTGTAATATAAGAACTCTTGCGAAAACTAGAATTGTAATGTATATTCTTAACAAGTTTATGAACACAGAATAGGGGAAAGTTGGATGCTGACCTGCTACTTTAATTCATGGAGCAACCTAAATGATTCTGTGATTCTATGATTCTCAGAAGTTTCAATTGCCAAGCTATCTAGAAATCTTTAAGTAGTGAGATGTCTGAACAGACAAAAGTATTTGATTTGTGTTCTCAGTCTGATTTTACTTCTACACTAGGAGATGTACAACAAGAGTGGATAGGGAAGCTTTGTCTCTAAAATGATTTTTAATTAATTAATTAATTAGTCAATCCCTAAAAGGAAATACGCTGGTCATATTTTTGCTGGTGGAGTCAAGCAGTGGTGAGAAAGCTAGATGTTCAAAGTACTTGTTTTTGTACATACTTCTGAGTCTGTGCTCAGTACAGGAGATGGAAATGATTCCCTAGATGCTGTCTTGTTTCAGTTGGACTGGGCCAAGTATCCAACAGTGTGCATTGTCGTACCACTTTGAATCCTAGAAATATAATAAAATTCAGCTTTCCATGTAATCACCCTGTGAATTCAAAGGGGGAAGTGAGTCCTTCAGACCCAGACAATAGCTGATACTTGATTTTTCTTCTCCTTTTCTGACTGCAGCAAGGCAGAGGGGAGACTTCCAGAAAGGTCATCTCCCTCCTGGAAAACAGATTGGGAACTGTTCAGAGATGTGTGCCTGGTAGCAAGTATGTTTTACACTCAACATAATGCCTGTTCTAGTGCATAAATCTGGGTTGTAGCTTGTCTTTTATTGAGTTTTTCACTGACTGAGGGCCAAATGTTACTCTTGGTTGCAACTAAGAATTAAGTAACCTGGCTTGTGAGGCCAGTGAGCTCCCAGTTCACACTTCATAAGGGAGACCAGAGGTTGGACCTCTAATTTTTGAAAGATTTAGGGTTTGTTATTTGAAAAGTGTTCAGGATAGACTGATATTGGCGAAACAGTATTTTTGCAAAAGTGTCATGAGAAGAATGACTGACTGAAATGAAGATGTTCACTGCTAGGCTGTAAGTTTAGGGAATTTTCTGGTGTTACTTTGTGTTGCTTTTTGCTTGAATAAGCAGTTGTGTATGATGGATTTTGACAGAATCAGGGAGGATGTTCTGAAAGGCAAAAATTATTTACATTTCACAGCTGACTGACTAATGATCTGTCTCTCGATGCTGAATTCGGCAGTGTGAGTTCTGTCTCCAGTGTTTCTCATCTAGCTGAGGATCAAAACAACGTGACTCTCCAGCCCAAGCAATTTGGGCAGGGAGCACTTTACAGGGCTTTCCGTGAGAAACCCATGCCGCCTCAGCAAGCCTGTTTGGCAGAAGTGAAGTCAGTGCCATGCTCTACTCCTCCTGCTATTTCACTGTTGTGAAAGGGAGGCCTCAGGAATGTTGCCTTTCAAGACAACATGGTTGCAATCTTCCCAATAAAGACAGTGAGATGACATTTTTAGAGCCATTTTCAAGATATATAGTATGCCACTATTTTTATATGAAGTTTCCAGTTAATCTGGAAACTTCAAAATCCATCTCTGTGAAGTTACATAAATCTGAGCATCTGGCACTGCTGGTTCCCAAGAAGGTAATTGTCGATACCACTGTTAAAATGTCACCACTGTTTTCTTGGTGAAGTAGGCATCTTGGCCTAGAACATGCTTGTTATTCTACTGCTACAAATGTTGAATGCCTGAAGTTACTTTCTTATGACTTTGCCGAAATTGATTCAATGGAATCCAGTGAGTAGAACGTTGTCCCTTTAGAAGATGAGTTTCATCAAGGTAGGGAGGTTAAGAAAAGGGGAAGATGGGTTCTTTTGATCATTCTGTATGAAGTTCATTGACATTCCTAATTGAAATTTAATCCTCTAAAAGCAACCACTGTGAAACCCCCTAAAATTACAGTGTGATTTCTTCTCACTTTTACAACCTCAGAAATAAACTAACATGTACCATTACTCACAGAGCAGAATAAAATCTGGTTTCCCTGTACAGAACAGTATTGATATAGTGGGAGAATTACTTTTATGTGGCCTCTAATAGCTAATAAGAGCTATATAATTGTATTATCTATTTTTAAATACATTAGTGTATCTACCTAAAAAAGAAACTAACTGACCTTCCTACATATAACCATTACTGCATACTATGAAATGTCTTTCTTCATAGTAATCTGAGATCACTTTGTTTGCTTATGATTCAAGTGGAAAGAAATGCCTAAATATATAGCACTTGGAGTCAGTCCAGACTGACACTTTCTGCATGGTATCATTTTGAGATCCAAATTTATGTGATCTATGATTACAGGGAAAACACAGCAGTTTGGTCGTGATTTCTCAAAGGCAGTCAGCATGTAGGATTTTTCAGGGCCTGAACAATCCCATGTCACTTTAATGGGACCTTCTTTTTCAGGGCTTTTGTTTCATTGTCTTCAGTGATGCAAAGGTGCTCAGCTTCTCACTTCCAAAATTCTGAGTACTCATCCACATTTTTCAGGCTGACTAAATGATGGAAGAACTTGGATCTTATTTTCAAGCCTTATATTGCCTAGAAGAAGAAACGAGCTCCTAAGCCACATTGTGCTTTCAAACTCTGCTCTTCTGCAAGGAAGTGGACCAATGGAAGCATTTGGTAGCTCCTTGTGCTCCACTGGCTGTTGGGATGTTGCAGCAATGCAGCACTTCGGAGGTGCTCTGAACTTTTAATGACACTACACTGTGCACGGTGTTGTCTTCATCTTTCTCATTTGTTTCAGTCTGTTAAGGCCCCGCAGGAGGAAGCTGGAAGAAACAAAGCTTCTGAGACTTGGGTCTAATGCACTTGGTTTCTCCTTCTGAAAAGTAAACATTTGTGTAACAATCTACATAACCCCTAGAGCAGCTGTGAAATGATCTAGCCATAAAATCTCATGAATGGATCCAGGATATAGGAGAACAACCAGCAAGATCTTGTTTACCCTACTTTGAGGATACTACAACCGGAATTATGGATAAAGCATCTGTCTAAGATAATACTGCCAAGCCTGAAACGTAGCTGTAGACTGTGTAGCTGTACCTGTGCTAGCGACAAGAAGAGGCTTTCCAAGAGACACAGTGACCAGAGTGGTGCAGGGGAACTGTTGCTCTCCTTCCCGTGAACACCTCTTTTCTGACACCACTGTTGTGCTTCTGTGTTTACTCAAATTCAGTTCTCTGCAGTTTGCAGAATGTGGCCTTTTCTCAGCCTCGACCGTGCCCTTGGGCGACTCCCACTGGTTTCTGACCTCCAGCTACCTTTACTAGGCTATTTATAGCACACCAGCTGCAGAACATTAATGTGCATATCTGTTGTATTTATATTTTGAAGAGTGAATTTTTTTATTCACATTCACATTAGTTCAATAAGTCATCTGGCATCATTTGGACTTGTCTAGCCAGGCGCCCTTTGTGCTGCATTTATCTTATTGTCTACTCCAGTTTTGGTTTCCTTTTTCTTTCCCCTGCCACAGCCGATTCACTTTGTCCTCCAGCTTTCCATTCAGCTGTCTCCTTTGTTTGGAAAAATGGAACCCATTCTTTCTTTCTTGAAAGGGTCATTTGTTGCTAGGAAATAAGCATACAGATCAGTTGGAAAGTAGATCCCAAGTCTCAGTTTGCTCATTTGATTTCTTTTTACCTCTTGGGCATTGGATGTCTTGTAAACGCTATGTGGTATCTTGTTTCAACACCTCAATCATTGTGCACTTTGCTCATCCCCAGTTCGTTTCCAGACGAGCTATTCTGATTTGTTTCTTGTCTCTGCATCTCTTCCACTTTCACCTGACCTGGCACTTTCACCTGTCCTCTTCAGATACAGCTTTTCAGTTGTATTAGATTTTATCTTTTGCCTATTCCAATATCTCAGACATGAGATCCTGTAATCTGGCTCTAGACTGCAAATACTGTATGTATATAGATGGAGAAATATTCAAAGGAGTAGATGATCTGCAAAGACAGGAAAGGACATAGCCTTAGGACTTAGGTCAGTTATTATTTTTTACTTCTTTTCTGCTTAGCAATAAAAGAGGAAGAGTAATACTGTACATGCATATAGTGTTAACAGCTTTATGTCATTATCTCAAGTGTTATTGTGCCTTTATGAAAGAATACATGCTTCCACTATGACATGAGGCAGTATAATTGACTCCATATTCAGTTCTTATTTTACAGAGCCTGTGGATAGTACGTAACACCTTTCTTCATAGATAGATGCATTCTGTGAGCATTTAAGTGTTTGACTAACAGATTCACTAGTACCATGCACAGACAGTATCTTGTTTGCGAAGAAATAAAACTCAGTGATGCATTTGCCTGTATTTAGAAAGTCACAAGAGAATATTTAACCACTGTGACTGGCCTTACTTCTACAGCTGAAACTCCTTGGTAGGAAAAGAAAATATTTTTCTTCATTCAGCTTACAACTAATTCATGAATCTCCCAGTTGTGGTTCTAGTACTGACTAAAAGAATCTGCTACCAACAACTGCAGCCACTGTAATGAAGGATGCTTATGGGGTGCTTGCCCTGATCTCATCTTGGGACTTCCAAGTACCCTAAAAATCTAAACCCCAAGGTCTGTCATTTCAGATGCTCGTAAATTATGATCATTACTGTCCATTTGGTAGGTTTTAAGCATTTTTCACTACTATTTAGTCAAAATGTGTGAGTAATGAAGAAATTAGAATGATGGCTACCTAAAGCTCAGCTGTTTTGCACACCTTCACAGACTCCTGTATCATGTGTTTCTGCAGATATTAAATATTGTACTATGAGGGTAATCCATGGAAGCCAAATCTGGCTCAGTCAGCTGGAATGTTAAGGGTTAATTTTTGGCAACTTCCTGGTTGGAAGTAGTG